>JAEIFJ010001836.1:0-35018 GCA_018903435.1 Leucophenga varia
AGTGGAATATTACAACAAAACAACTTACTGGGTGAACCCTCTTCCTGGGGGCATAGAAAGGCATGTGATTTAACGGCAGAGGGAGGTGGGTCAAAACCAGTTGAATGATCAAGAAAATATATATATACATGAGGATTTATCTGCCAGAGAAACATTGAATAACTTAGTGCAGACAAATGCTGCTTGTTACTTAGATTGATTCATTGTGAGCTACTTTTTTGAATAAAATGTCGGCCGAGAAGGCTTTTTCGCGATTATTGGCCTTCATTTTGATACTGTTGCTTGCTCGCTGTTCATAGACCTCGGGCGTGGAAGCGCTGGACCGCGTTGTTATCTGTATTTGGCGATTGTAGTTCCACCGACGCTGCCGATGTGAGTCGTCCTCCGTTGTCTCGTGCTGTACATTGAACGCCTGGGGACGTAGCCCAGGCTCAGGCCGCCAGTTTCGTGTCAAATACTGTTACAACGGTGAATGGAAAGCTTGCCTGCATTTTTCGACATGGCTCACGGGAACGTTCGTTCACGTCGCGTCACAGCGTTGTTCTTTTGTGTTGTAGCCATGACTACCAGAACTGCAAACGGCCTGACAATGAAACCACAAATGTTATTCACATGATTTTACCGGTCACAAAATTGATATACCTTTGACATTTATGGGTATGACCAAGACGATATTTGTAGCGAAAATACATCACAATGATTACCCAAATGAATGTCATTCAATAGCTTACGCCTTACTATACTATTTTCCATTTGTAGTGAATAGAAATTGTTTATGAATAATTCACTTCAATTGAAAAACATTCATATATTTGATTTACCGATATTAGTTATGGCACAGTTCACTACACATAGCCTCGTCAGAGATCACCATTTCTATTTTTTTCTTTGAAAATGCTTGATTTTTTACCCTCACTATAAACTGTAAATCGATTTTCTTCTTCACTCTTGTAAGGCTTCACTGATGATAATGTAAGATGGTGGGTGCTGATCAGACAGCTATAGAGGCGCTTCTACTTTTATTTTATGGGTTCTTCACTTACCACTCATGCTTATTGAAGATAGATTGTCTTTCACTGAAAGCTACAAATCCTTCAGTAATCCTATTTATGATAAACAGGGTCTGGTATTGGTAAGAAGGAATGGAACACAAGAGGTTACTCAGCAAGATCTGATTGCCCGAATAGTTCTCTAAACCATTGTTGACAATGGTCAGTGAATATTTATCTGGCATCCATAAAGATTCAGATCAGATTTGATCAATTTTTGTAATTTGCATTTTCTTGTTTGGTATTCATGAATACGCAACGACCTGTGGTCGTAACCGTGTCATACAAACAAGGAGGAACAGACGATAATGTCACTTAAACGCCTGATTTAAATGAAGAGAGCAGTTGATCATTGGCACCAAAACAATATTAAAATAGTTCGCTCGTTCGTGTAAAATTGGAATAATGTTATGTCGACGAACAAACAAACAAGAAGGTTACAGATTTGTTACATCAGCACAATGACAAGAAAGAAGAAGATAAAGACTGGCAAACAGGGTGTGAACAGCCGTCGAAGACGCTGTTCACCTAGACGCACTGCTGATTGCACGTAACTCAATAAGTGTGCTGCTGAGAGTTAAACTATAAAACACACCAGCATTAAAATAGTCAATGTGTTTAAATGAAGTTGTTTTATGCCTGACGCCAGAATGAAACAGTTTTATGGCTACATCCAAACACTGAAAGAAACATGTAAGACTGGAAGTTATTAACTAAATATTTTTTGCTGATCGATTATAGTGGCTTTTATTTAGTAATTTTGCTTGCATTGTCAATTGTAATGAAATGTGAAAGAAGGAGATTTGTAATACATTTATTTCGTTTTTTTGCTTAGCATTATAACGGCTTAATCAGCTTCATCTATAAAATAAGAGATACCATTTCTGATGTGTTAAACGTGCGGTTACTAGCCAGGCTTGCTTAGTAAAAAGAATGCCAACACTATCTTCTTATATGCCAATGTGAGCATCATTTGGGCTAGGTTGCAATGTAAAAGTATTAACAAGTGAAACGTGTCACAACACCAATAAATTGTGCACACGCCTGACACCATAATATGGAAAATTATCATTTAATATTGTTAACATGCTACAGATTTTTTGATTGAAAGGGGTTTGGGCTCAATACTATTTGTTTTGTATGGTGGAAGGTAGCAGAGCTGACATAGTGTTGTGGGCATCAAACCAGTCAGCTGTCGATTTTTTCATTTTGAATCTATTGCACCTGCAGATCCAGGCCGAGCCACATTTGCAGCTGAAAATAAGGACAGCCTTCAGCTGGTGAAACACCGATACACCAGCGAGTTCAAACCCAGCGCCATGCCAAGAGTTCACGGCTTTGTTTGATGAGACGATGTGCTATAACTGTTGTAAAACATCAGAACTTGAAAATGTCTATCATAAGAACTCACTTGCTAGGCAAAGATAGCGAGTACATCACATACTTAGAACCAGGAAGAGACCCAGAGCATCTGATGGCCAGGAAATACATATTTTGATTACATATTGCAGAAAATCAAGATTGGCCTTGGGCCTTTACTCCAAAAGCCCACACACTCTCGTTATCGTGTCACAAGTGCTATACAGCCCTTTTTCTTCAGGCTTGAAGTTTCTCATAAGAGATACGCTGCCATTTTACAGAGAGTTGTTTCAAATTTTACTAGTGATGTCTGAATTACCCTGATCAACCACAGCCGTTGTATTGGTTCGAGCCGATATTTCAGTCCATTTCTGGGTTGGAGGCGTTAGTCTGTCATTGAGGCACCAGATCTTGATACCACAGCCCACTTGGGATTGGGCCTCCCATAAAAATGGCCTGAAGCTCAAGCCCCCAGGCTCCAGATGACGCACCCTGTCATCGATCTAAAGATACCGGGAACAGAACAAATATCAGCGCTGAAGATCCTTGCCATTCGTCTTGAGCTGTTAAATTCGCGTAAATGCTGCAATAGCTAAGTTGTACGCTTAGGATTAATATCCGGTTACATATTGATGCTCTTAGGTCAAAATTGGCGGCATGCTGCTCTATACCACAGGCCTGGTGACTTTTAATTAAAATAAAACCAAATTGAAGCAGATTAATGTTTTCAGATGGGCTGAGATGGCTGAAGAAGAGAGTTTCTGAGCCGTGATGTTTGAAAATTGGTCTTACTCATATCTCTTATTTTTGCTTATGTGTTAGGGAACGTTTGATTATAAAATTTAATACTACATGGTTTGGACGATAGGGTTAGCCTTCGATAATAACTCAATTAATCGTACAAAAATACCACACGTCTAATATGCACGTCCTCAGATACATTAATTGATGTCGCTTTTATTTTCTCTATTATTATAATATTACCTAATGTTTAACGGTCCATACCTCAGTCAACTTACCTTATATCACTGTTAAATTTCAAAGAAACACTGTTCGCTCTGTTAAAATTTAAATAATATTGTTCGCTTTTCTGTTAAATATGTTTCGAGAAACCATAAATAACTTCATCAATAGTCATATTAAACAGCTGTACCGTGAATCGTTAAAGGCAGTGCTGCTACCACATGCGCATACAAAAATTCCATACTATCAATTATAGACACGTTCAGCTTATTTTTTGAAATATCTTATAATATTTTGCATAGGCCATATTGTTTATGTGGGTTAAAGTTCATTTTTCGTCAATGCTTGAGTAGGTATTTTAAAAAATTAAAATCAAGACACAGACAATGCCACTCACAAAGTAACAAAACTCAAAAACTAATAAAATGGGGGCACATTCCGACATAGTGGCCGAGTATCATGTGTTTTGCATGTCATTAAAGAGAACATTTTTTGATTTTTATTTTTTTACAAACAATTTTTAATCTAACTTACGATATTTCTTTCTGTCGTATTGTAATTATTGTTGTCACGCTATGCAACAGAAGGGAAAATGATTTTTGGTAGAATTTGTTTTCCTCAGCACCACTGTCTTTGTATGTGGCCAGAAACGGTGGCACGGGATGACAATGTGGCTTGCTGGGGCAGGTGTGGCGTGATGGTTCTGACATATCGTGCAGCCTTGGAGTCAACATCTGGTCGAGTGATCGACACATGGGCGGTGTGCTCATGAGTGATCGTCATTACTGTCCCGTCCGTCTCGCCCATCCGTCTGTCCAGCTGCTTATTTTCGTTACTTGAAGACAAACTGAAAATTTAAATGCTATCTGTATATGGAATTGAGCACAATTGCCTTGCGCACGATATATAAGAAACATATGTATTTATAATAATACCTGCTAAACACTTCTATCGAAATGTAGTGGATATCGACGAGAGACGGCGATACATTAATATAAAATTTTTGCACCTGATTCGGTTAAGACACTACACGCGCTTAACCAGGAGCTGCGACCGACTCATGCGGCTGGATATTTAATGCAGTTTTCAAAAATGGAGCAAGTCGAACAGTAAAACAGCTTAATCACATTCATCCAGTTCACCAGACGGATGAGGCCTCAGGTAACGCGTTCATTTTTGAGTTTTGTAAGCGTGTCAAGCCACAGTTTGTGAGCCACAGCAACATGGCAGCCACCCATGACACCAACTCAAAAATTTTTGGATATGGTCCCCCAGTGCGCCTAGCTCAGATGTGGCGAGGACTGCCTCTTATTTGGCGAGGTGGAGACTCACCGTGTGGTTTACTGTTATCCCATTATTCTATCGAGTCATCATAGACTTTTTTTTAAGAATGATTAAGCTGTGCGGTGGGTATTTGAGCCAAGCCCGAACGTTCTTGCTTCATTTGAAATCAATATGCTCAAACTGGGACAGTCATGCACCAATGAAGTATCCGGGCCCTGATTTACGTCTGCTTCTAAGACACGATGAGTGGCTTGAACTTGTTAACGCACATTAGATCGGCAAACATTGTGTAAATATAAAATTGTTAGCCTCTGCAAGATGTATATAATATGTTAAACATTTTATGATTTATTGTTATTCAAAGCCTTGGGTCGAAAATGAAGTTAGTTTGTAAAGTGAATGCATTTAACTGGTAGATGCTTATCAGACTCTATAGTATAATACCATATATTTGGGAGAGTTTGTCAAGTACAGCCTGCCGAGATCAATCTCGGAGTAGGCAAGAGCATGGAGCCACATTTTGAGTTCAATGATCCTAAAGCTGTTGTTGCCAGCAGTTTTTCAGTCCTCATTTTGCAAGTACTCATGCTGTCATGTCTAATTTGGGTTTGAATGTTTGGCTTCCATTGGTCTAAAATGCAAGGAGATCATGTGGATAGGTCCAAAGCCACACAGTCTTCATAAGTATCTCATTTTTGTATAAAATTCAATTGGTCACTATAGAAGATAGTGTAATCTGAGCATACCGATTTCATTGTTTTTTTTAGTTCTGCCTTATGTACTTCGCTCTCGCTTGGGCGCGCTTAGTCGCAATTTTATAAGGAGATTTGTGGCCGTGGCACTTTTTGGCTGACTCCACATCATCGAGCATGGTGTGTTGATCAGCGCAATAATGATTGTTGCTGGCCGAGTGATAGATAAATGCAAATAATCGCTGCTTAGTAACGACAGTTCGTAATGCTGAACGTTAACGGAAATTAAGGTACATACCAAATGGGGTAAAAGTTTGCTTGCAGGTGTCATGAAGCCATGTTTTCATTTGATCAGTGCTCTTGATTATATTAACGCCTGAGACTAGAATTCACCAAGAATGCAGTGAATGAAGAGTTTCTATTTTTCGAGTATTTGGAACCGAATATGTCATGCTTGTGCTGCACAGATAAATGTGCCTGTTTTTGTTTGTTCAATAAGTTGAATTTTTTGAGTCCATGTCACAGCAGCAATGCTTGTGGCATTTTTTTATGGTTTGCCTGCTTGCAACCGGATAACAGTTTTGTTCTTGGCCTGATTTCTTGTCTCATTCTCCGTCCAAATTTGTGCTGTTAAATTTTCAGCCAGTTTGCTGATTGAGCCACTTCACATGCCAACACACGCCTGTAATGTGCGCTGTTACCAAGCTTGAGACTGCTGTTATGGTTTATTCATTCTTCTTTTTCACATGCACATATGTGTGTCAAATGTGTCACTGCTGAATGTTAGTAACCAGACATATCCAACTAGTGAGTATGGTCTGGAAGGTTGCTGGTACTGGTGGGAAAGCTGGTAGAAGCTGGCAGCAGTGAGCTGATCAGAAGAGAGCTCAGGCCCATTTGACATTTGATAGCGAATGGCTTGATGCAGTTAGACTAGACTAACTTTCAAAACCGAGGAGTAATAAGCATTGGAATTTCATTTTTTTCTAACAATTCTTTTTTTTGTAGCCACCATTCTCGATAACTCGAACACTGACATTGAGCTATACACAGCGTGTCGCAGCTGATGACGCAGTTTTTATTAAAGTGATTTATTTTTGAGCGACTGAGCCAGCAAAACAGTCTGGCTCAGCTATCGTTGTAGAGCGCAGGAGACCGCTCAGGCGGCCTTTGATCCCGATCAATGAGAAGAGTCAATTTGTAGTTGGACTATCACTAGTCAGTTTTTGTATGGGAATTAAAATTCAAAACTTGGTTTATCGCAACCTAGCAGCCTACTCATTGAAAATGGCTGAAAGTTTATTGCATCGCAAAAATAGCATATAGCAACCAATGCCTTTTCACATTGAAGTTCAATGATATTACTTAACTTGGCATTTAAACTGAGATTAAACTAAAAGATTTTCAGTGCGTTTTTTGCTTAACCATCTAACAGTTATTTTTTGAAGATATCACACAATATTTCAGAATTAAAAATTTTGAGGACAAACACAAGGGAAGAATTCTGATTTTAGTTTTGTCGATTATTTGCATATCACTGTTTTCTCAGTTTTCCTCGAAGAATATAAGGCACTAAACTTGAAAATGTGCCATCGCCTCCCAACACTGTTGGCGTATACTGTTATTAATATAAACGTCCAGTCTGATGCTCGATGAGACGAATCTAGCCATAAAACCGTCTGTTCGTCTGCTCAGTCTGTCTGCCCACTGTTCGCCTGGTTTGCCGTTGCAAGAGGCTTCGATGAAAGACAGCAAGACAGCTGGGGCTGAAATTTTTTTCGAAAATGGACTGCTCATTTGCTTCATAAAGGCTTTATTTTTCGATCTGCTTATCATAGTACTATTTGTTTCAATTCGGGTAAAAACATTTGTATCCAGGCCAACACCGAGTTACGCCTGTAACGGTAAGAGTTGTTCCACTGAAAAGCATTTTTTTCTGTTATCGGCACTCAAGCAGCCTGCAATTATCAGAGAGAGTCGTGTCCTTACTAAACTTGCGCGAGCGACGACTTATATCTTGTCGACGACATACATCAACGACAGCGGAACATCGGCGCGCTTGCTTGTTGCAAACTCTGAAATCCGCTTTCCTCAGCCTAAGGTCTGCACAGTACGCTATAGTACCGCCATTATTATGATCAAATATTGGGTCAAGGGTTAAGGTCAATTATTTATTTAGTTCACCATTTGTAAATGATGACCATTTACAGAGGGAATATGCACTTCCATTTTTAGCAGCAGGTCTCTGCACACAGGCCTTGACACTCTGAAAAATAACGACAGCTAAATGAATGTGGTTTGTTATTTTATTATTGGACGATTTACCGGATTTTTGCCGAATACAGGAAATGATGATTTCAAGGCTCAATTCAAACATCATCACCCGCCGTTTCTGTTATGCAGTGATTGTAAAATGTACATCTTAGAAGATCAATTTAAATTGTTAAAACATTCATGTCAGCCACACACCTTCCAGGTAGACCCTGGCTAACAGTTGGCTTTTGAGTTTTTGTATGTAACATAGTTCCATTTTCACTTATTTTCACAGTGAATCTTTATTGTGGATTGGTGCTTCATCTTCCAAATTTTACCCAACTAACCAGTTGCAGCCCGCCGACCGCGTATCACGCGATAGTTTTGCTTAATTTATTGCCGAGTGCACGTGCAATAAGATTGCGTAACTACAACAGCGCAGCTGTGGATAAATAGTTATTTTCTCAAAACTTAGTATTTGTGGTTAAAACGACAAACTTATGACAGATATTGCCTTGATCTGCAACACAGCAATGGCGTTCTGATGGCTGCTAATATTTAGTTCACTTACTATATGATGCAGGTAAATGTTCATTACTTATAGTAACTAATTTGAAATTTTCAATGCATTTCTTATTGATAACTTAACTTTTTTTAACTGTTATAAGAGAATAATATCTCCATACCGAGATACATAGATGGCTGCAACAACATTAATAAATGCAAATGAGCCTAAACAAAATTTTATGTAAAGTTGATATTTAACGACTTAACAAATTACTTCACTTGATTTTTTAGCCTAAAGAGCTGAAGTTGTTCCACTACCACATAAACAAATTTACATTTATGAGAAGGTTAATGGCACCACAAATGTTAAAAAATTTTTGAAAGGGTTCATTTTTCAAATGATTTGAACACAACTCTAATTACCACTGTAGTACAAATTCATATCAGTTATGTGAGCAATATTTATAACTCTATTTTAGTTTTTATTGTTATTTTCGAATTTGTTTGCTTGTTTTGCATTTGAAATATTTGTATTTGTTTTTTTTTTTTGTATTTGCTAGAGAAATATGTGTCTGCGCTTTTTATAAAGCCCAATGAAGACAGTGCACCATTATTGCACAAATATTGGACTGCCCTACATTCGGCGTGGTCAAAAAGCCAGTCTTTTTTTTTTTTACTCAATTTTATGGAACAACAGAATATGACAGCAACTTATTTGTTTAACACCTGTTCTTCAACCCGTGGCCACGTGCTTTGGGTCTTCTAAACATAACACTTAGTTTGTGTTGCTTTTTTATGATGTGGTTAATATTTGATAAAGATAGAGAAGACTCCATTGAGCATTGGTTACTACATAACAAGATTTTATCTACTTGAGCACAGGCTGTCTTTTTATAGGTGCTGAGTGTACGAGTGTATTTCATCAGCTGGAGATAACATGTACACATCACTTTTGCGTCAATGCACATAAATTAAACTCGTTATGTTGCTGCTGATAAAATGCCTTCACTTTCCACATGTACCACACGCTGAGTGCATCTTTGTAATAGTCTCATGACACGTTATTACAGCCACAAATTGCCATTTGTGATAAGAAAGTTTTAAGTACTTGATGGCTTGTGTGGAGACATAATATAGACTTATGTAAGAACTTATGGGAATGTGTGAGCCATGAGAGCATTAACAATAATTTTGTTGCACAAGGTTGAACTGTTCAGATTAACCAAGCGATTTAAATATGAACTCGTTTGCGCTTGAATATCAGCGGCGCAGATTCTGAAAGGGTTTCAATGTCCGATATAACTGCATAGACGGAAAGTAAGAACACATGTCACGTATACTTGAAACAATAAAAAATAAAAATAATTTTTCTAGGTAAAAATGGGAAGTAAGTCATGGTTATAGAGCCCGATCGCCTATCGGTATGGTTACATCGACAAGGTAGCGGTTGTCCAAAAGTGAATGTATCAGAGTTCATAACTATTTATACTGCGTCTGTCATGGGCAGTTGGTTTTGCTGGAAACTATGGGTTTTTGCAAATAAGGGGAGCATACCTAGCGCTTGCAGTTGCTGAGCACTTAATACTGATTTCTTATATTTGCATACCTCGGATGATAACCGAATGCGTCTCTAATCGGGAGGCGAGATTGTCGCTAAGAAACGAGTACTAGATTTGAAATTATATATATAAAATAGTTTGATGGTGTTTGCTGATTATGTTAAATAGAGAGAGAGTTTCATTTCCTTCAGCAGCATTTGCTATTCTTGTTACTGCATGGTAAGTCCGGCTGATTGGGAATTGAGAATGGCATATTTTTTGCTTTAAAAATCTGTAAAATTGCTTTGATATAGTTGGTTAAACATCTTCTTCATACATTCGCCATGATGACACACGAGGACATCCGAGGTGGTTGTGAAATATGTTTATGAAATAATTACAAAGTTCATATTTGTGCTGAAATTCTGCTTATCAGCTTTTTAATAGAAACTGAAATTACTTTTTAAACTGAGATTAAATATGTGTTGTAGTGCTTGTTTTTCTACTGTCTTCACGTTCAAACTAAACAAGTCAAAACACATATTCAAGAAGATGATTATCTGTCGTGCTGAAGAAGAATATATAAGTCGACACACTGCTTGAATTGTCCAAATGACAATTAATGAACCTCATTATAGTATTATTCGAACAATTCATTTAGTTGTTTTATCATATCACCCATTTTTATCTCAAAATAGCCTTGAGTTCTGGAAAGAACTATAACTTAAACCGTTGTTTATAGTCAGACTAGACAAGATTGTCTGATAACAGATATTGACGAGCAGATGCAGTCTATATTCTGTTGGCGAATCTTTTAGCCGGACGCGAGGAATTAACCACTATAACACAGGTCATACGAATGTTTCAAAGTTTTAAACAGCTGAAGAGGCAACTCCAATACTAACCGACGAAATTTTTCACACGCAAGTAAAATGGTTATTTCACTGGTCAGCGTAACGTTACTTAGCATCGTTAAAATCGCTGGAAGAACGTAGGTTGGAAGACGAAATTGGAGAAGAAGTATTGTTGTATTACACCATTATTTGTCATGTTTTCATGTTTATGTTTGGAATGCCATTAGCAGACGCAAATGGCGCCAAGATTAACGTTAAAAACAGGAAAGCAGCCATAATGAATGTTTGAGAAGCGCATAGTTGTACGTGCGAAATGGATTGTACCGCTCGAAATATGATATTAATTGAAGTTTACAGTCTACAAATGAGATTTCATCGTAGCCTCGCTGTTTAGAGTTTAATTAAAAATTATATCATAACATAAATGATTGTTTTCTGTCTTTTCTAACACAATCTTACAGCCATGTCAGTATAAAGACAACTGCAGCTGATGTTGAAAACGAGGGCCTGCAAACAATAAATCATGGATCTGAGGAAGAAACTGGCGAGAGGAAAATCAGAATACAGAGAAGAAGTAATCAATCCATATCTATGAACATGAATGTGTTTATTAAAGAGCAATGAAGACTTGCGGATCTGTCTGCCCGGTTCACCAGCAGCAGGAGCAGCAGCAGCATAAACAGTTAAAAGACGATTGGCAGTTCAGTAATTTTCTTTTCCTTGTTTAGCTCTTCTGCACATCCGTGAAGTGTCTTTTCATGCGGCCTGAACATTGAATGTGGTAATAGTAAGCTGAGTCCAGTTAAAATATGAATGCTGAGGCTAAATAGGTTCAGACTGGCTGAGATGATGAACAGCTGCGAATGCTGATTAACCAGAACCAGGCGGAGGCGAGTGCCATCTGCTGGTGGATGATGGCGAAGTGGCAGGCTGAGGCATCTGGCTGGTCACCACATCTCGCCGCATTTGTGGCCGCTTGTTTTTGTTTTTCTCTGAGCCTGTATTTGGCGGATCGGGCGCACGCAGCTTGTCTGATCTGCCAACTGTTAGCCCTCTTATGTACTGTCGTCAAGATGACAGAATTCTGTTCAAGACGAGTTTCAGAGCGTAATGCAGCAGTGCAACAGCTTGGGGAAGGCACCATGTCGAACACGGGTCATCAGTAACAGAAGGGGTGGTGGCGGCGAAAGGTCGGGCGGCGATGCACTTTAATAGTCTTCAGCCACTTCGTTTACCTTTTATAAACATTTGAAGTCATTCTGTTGATCAGCCGTTGCCGATAGACAGCGTGATATACGATTAACTGGTTCTTCTTGTGCCGAATGCGCCATGTGCTGATGTTGCCACGAGTGCCGCAAAGAAGCAGATACTACAAAGTCGCAAGAAGTAAAAATGCTTCTTCCAATGCCAACTGCCGCTGTTAAAGTAAGAGAGGCTCATATACGAATTACCGAAACAAATAACGCCCTCGTTTTCGTTTGTTTTGAATGCGGCAACTGTTTGGACGTTAGAGGTGCCGATTGAAGAGGTTGGACAGTTAATCCCGCCAAGACCAGCAAAGAAAGAATAACGTAGGTGTGACGTTTCATTGAAATATTTCAGAGCGCAAATGCTTAACAATGACACCGTAACGCCCAACTGGCGTTGCACAATTAGCCTGGGTAAGTGAATATAATCCAAAATTAAAAATGTCTTAGAATGAACGAACAATGCAGATTCAATGGCGGCAATAACGAACAACAGGTCTGAAGAGTAACGCATTTTCAAATAACTTTGCCAGTATTTTTAAAGAACAAACTGGTAAAGTGAACGTGGTTTAAATATTTTCGTAATACGGAAATATCGTGCAGCACGATTAAACAAAAGTGTCGATTGACTTCGGTGGGACGAATATTCACATCAAATTAATAAGAAATTTGTAAATTTGGAGACAGACTGACACTGTAAACACAACAGATAAGGGTCGGGCCCTTAAACCAAGGACAATGCTAGGGGCCACACATGCTTACCGACTAGGCCTGGCCCCACGACCTGCGAATCACTTCCAAAGAGTGAGATCTGAGAGGCTGAGTTCAAATTAAAAACACAGCTTAGATCAGCTTGATCACATAGGGCGGATGAATTCGAGCAGCCTGGGTACTGGCTCAGTCAAAGCTGAATAATCGTAGCTTTACTTTTATTTTTTTGTATTTACTTGTTGCGAGTTCTTTTTGCTGGTCGGTCTTAAACGGTCACTATGCCTTCTTATGAATGTAGCCACAGGTCTATATGTCCACCCATAGTGAAGATAGACCTAAGTCCAGCCACAGAAGGCCTGAGACATCGATCAGTGTAATTGCTCAGCTTTTACAGTCACAGTATAAATTATTCCTGGATTTTGGGTATTTTTTTTGGTTGGGACATTGGATACATTAATGCCTATGTGGGAGTATACATTCTTTAAAACATCATTTTTTTGAAAGGCAGCCAGTAGGGGATCTATACTGGAGTGTATAATCTAATTAACATGTTACTTAGACTTGGTTACTGCCCTGAGTGTACTCCAAAATAGGGGCAGTTATTTAACTCATAGTTCCTTTTAAGCTCTGAATGGGCCATCATCTTTAAAAACTGAAGGCAATGTAACGAACGATGATGCACAAATGATTGCTCTTCGTGCGCTGATCAAGCCAGTGGTTTATAGCATCATTAGTCTCGACGCTTTTTTGTTCTTGTGCAGGGTATAAAAAAGAACATAGATTTGTTGGCCGACTTTTTTGCTGGTTTCAATGGCGGAAGCTGTAATACAGATTTGCAGAGCATCTTGAAGATTGCTCTACAGCATCCGGCAGTTGACCGTCAATTAGAGGTTCGCAATGTACTATTGGGATCTGGAAATGTCGGCAGCATATCTCTCGATTGGCCATAGAACACAGGTACTGAGCAGGGCAATGAGTTGTCTGCTTATCGGCCTGCATACTAGAGTCCAGAATTTTAGAATAAGGTCATAATTTTGGGAGAGCAAGCAAAGGATGCAACCAGTTATTTATGACCAAAATATATAGTAGTCTCTTATGAAAATGTTAACATAGAGATCCAATTCAGCTTGAGAGGTCAGGTTAATATTTTCTGTTTGAATTTTCTTATTTCTCAAATACAGCTTGTAAATATTGTTCTAATTTATTTCTGATAGAACATGAATTGACATTCTTCCTTATCTCCGACTTAACACATTAAATAATGAATGCTTCCTCAAGAATATGTAGATTTACGCTTTGATGATACTGAACTTTACGTTGAGAGGGTCACCAGTTATATGGTCAACACAGATACCTATAAATGTTGTTTAATAAAATTGTTATTTCAGTATTTTGGGCAGATATAATGCGCCCTGAGTGGTGAAACTATTAATTATAATTTACTTTCAGCACATGTCACAGACATACAATAATACTGAATACAGCCATATCTCGTAGAGGAGCAAAGCATATTCCGCTGTTTATTTTGTGGGTCCTAAATATGAATGGAACAGGCTGGAATCAGAAGAACTTCAGTTGAACTTGCTGTAAGATAGCGTAAACACTCAGTACTAAAATTAAATACAGAACACAGCACTTCCGTTATGGGAAGGCCCCCGAACATTGAATGTGAATGCTTCGACACGTTACTGATGCGCGGTGGAGGGCTGTAAGTTTTATTTTATACATTACTTTGCTAGTTATAATAGGCTATTAAGTCTGTGGTAGTTCAGCTGTGGCAGCCTACTAGAAATGATGTTTTCTTTTACTTGATGGAGCAAAGGTCACTGGAATGTTATGAACATGGCTTTTAAAAATAAATAATTTTTTTATCTTTTTTTTGAATGTGGTAAATAGTTTGTTGATTTTTTTTTTTGATAAAATAATACAATGATGTATTATAAAAGACAATAAAACAACAAATTTCAAAAGTTTCCACATTGGAATTAATATTGCTACTTTCACCAGCAAAAAAAATGAAAAACAGAGATGAAGCCAATTGCTTGTAATTTGTGGTAATGTGCGAAGATGGATTACTTTCTCAGAAACACACCAGTGCCCAAACTGAGTCAAAGCGATACAGAAAAAAAAAATAAAAATAAAATCAGTGAGAGAACACATGTCACCAGTATTAAATGATGCTAACCACTGAAGCAGAACATGCCCGCCATGTCGGGCAGTGGTCGGTCACATGTGAACGATCATCGTCGGCTGCTGCACACGAGAGAGATCATCTTGCCACTGAGTCTGGGGTGGTGAGCTCAGTAACCAGCGAAAAATAAACGAAAGACACATGCAAAGCTTAATCAGGCTTATGACGTGGTGTGAGGCTTGTCACCTTTCGATGCGGCTGCGGTGAATCGCAGCCGCAGGCGCGGGCAGGGTCATTGGTCGCCGATCTGAGGTTTCAGTTTTCAAAAAGCCAAAGAAATAAAAGAATACAAGAAATGCTGCTATGCAGTGAAGGAGGTGAAAATAGAGAGCAGCATTTGTGTCCTTGTCCAGGCAGGCAGGCATTTCGATCCCGATTTCGAGATCGTTGCCTACCAAAAAGTCTCGACTTGAATTGCCTTTTGCTGCCGAGTTTCACGATTCGATCACGTTTGCCTCGTTTACACTTGCACGCGATACTTGAACGTTAAACTGAGTTATGAGATCAACGTTTTTAATCAGATCCAGTCACTATAAATGGCTCAAGATACTCACGTTATCGTTCCACTGATACGCTGGCTGTGGCGCTTGATCGCCAAAAAAAAATCTGCGATAGCACAAGAAAGAAGAGATACCACTTTGTTGTGCTTGAAGACAATAAATTAAAACGCAGTTGTTGCTATGTGTGCTTAAAGATTAATGATTTAAAATAAGTTTAAATGTCACACATCTGTACCATATGGCCAAAAAACACTTTGTGTTCGGCATTACTCTGAGAAAGAGTGAAAGCGTTGTAATGGTAATGTTATATTTGTTTAAACAATGAAAAAAAATTTTTCTTCAAGAGGTATACAGGCCTTGTACCTGTGAAGGATATATTTTGCAAGAATTGATTAACCTTTTCTAAAGGTCTCTGTGCAAGCATTTGAAGAATATTTCACAAATTTTCGTGGCATTGGCACGAAATTATCGCCCAGTGTTATTGATTCACTCAGTCACACAGCAGATAAACCAGTTACTTACAAACGAAAGCCATATTACTGCACAGGCCTCATAGATCTCTGGAGCCTTTTATAGACACATGCGCAGTGGCAGCAGTTTGTCGGAAAAGGAGATCTCCCCATAAAGGCATCACAGCACCAAGCCTACCTGTCTCATGCTGGTTTAGCACAGCAGATGCCGAAATTAACCTGCTGGCAACCACTGGTTTAGACTGTTGTGGTCAAGAACAAACTTTCGAATTTGTATAAAACATCATATTTAAGCATGTGGTCTGCTTCACTTGCAGTTCCTATTATTCAGTGCCCATCATTGACGCTCATTTTCATTTCTTGAATAAAAATACATTTATTTGTTCTATTCATCTCAACCAAAACATGCACTACTCCAAAATAAGAGTCACGCCCATTATATACTTCATATTATTTTTACTTTTGCAGGAAAAATTACTCAGCTTTCAGTCTATATATTTTGGGCAAAGTCACTGATGATCACTGGCACCATTGAAGATTGTGTGGCGGGTAGGCTGCTGTCTCCAATGAGGCAAACGTTTTTTCCCAGCACCAACATTTGGGATTTGAGTGCTTTATATATGACCATTTTGGGATTTAAACATAAGGTCAAATATAGTATGCTATAAAATATGTATGGTATGGTATGGGTTAAAGATATATAAGTTGCTAGCAAAGGTTAGGTCTGTGGTTCACACTTGATATAAAAAAAATTTTGTTTAGAGAAGAGGCCCATGGGAAGAACAAAGCTTTTCGGCATTATTTACAAGATTGGCGACTTAATTTTTCGTTTTTCGGTGGCAATATTTTGAGAGAGAATGACAGCAACACCATGTTGTAGCGCTGAAATCAGTGAACAGGAATGGAATTCATGTACCATAATTCTTTGATTGTTCACAGTTGCTGCTCGTCATTTTGCTGTGCCATTCTGACTAAGATCCACGCACTTTCGTGTCTCCAAATGCTTAAAATTCGTTTCGTATCGTGAACGAAAAAGAAAAACGAAACAAAACGGGGAAAAGATTAAAATTCACCCTTACGAATACGATTTCGTTATATTTGTAAGGTATATTTATACCCTGTACCCTAAAGGTAAAAAGTGTATTAAGTTTGTGAATGTATTTAACAGACAGACAGAGGCTAGATAGACCCTATAAATATATATATTCTTGATCAGCATTGAAAGGGAATCGAACTGGTTGTTCGTTCGTCCGTCCATCCGACCGTCATGCTGTCTTCATATACAATCTAACCCAAAATTAGTGATTTTTGCATAAAAACGTAATTTTTTTCAATTCTAGAAACTCCAAATTTGGTAAATTTCAAAGGCGTTATTTATTCCAAATTTAGATTTCCTAGAATTAGAAAAATTACGTTTTTATGCAAAAATCACTAATTTTGGGTTAGATTTGTATATGGGAAGACAGCATGACGGTCGGATGGACGGACAGACAGACAAAGCCAGTTCGATTCCCCCTTTCAATGCTGATCAAGAATATATATATTTATAGGGTCTATCTAGCCCTGTCTGTCTGTTAAATACATTCGCACAAACTTAATACACTTTTTACCTTTAGGGTACAGGGTATAAATACCTTTCGTAAATATAACGAAATCGTATTCGTAGGGTGAATTTTAATCTTTTCCCCCGTTTGTTTCGTTTTCTTTTCGTTCACGATACGAAACGAATTTTACTTGGAACTTTACGAAAAATTTTGTGAATTGTACAAAAGAATACTGTAAATTAACCAAAAAATTCCAGGAGAACCGTAATGAACTTTTAAAACTTAAAGCTTATTTGGGCATATAGCCTACAACTTACAGCGGATAAATCAAAGAATTATGAATTTTATAAGATTCCATTCCCTGATTCCTTTGATTTTGGAAACACTTTGCAGCATAGTCTAAAGACAGAATTTCATCATTTGCCACTAAAGAAATCAAAATGTGAGTCTATTTTAGGCTATTGTATCTTTGCAAGGAAGCAAACGAAAAATTAAAAGTGCGTTTGTGAAAGCAGTAAATCTTTTGTAAATAGTACGAAAACTTTTGTACAATGTACACTAGGGTTCAGATTATTTAGGAATACAAAGAGAATTTAAGATAAAATCGCTTCCTCTAAAAACTTAAAAATTTTTTTTTTTTTATATCAAGTCCAACATTTTGGACCCTGAGAACTTTACTTTTTACTGTAGCCCATATACTATACTAGCCCATATACCATACTATACATATTTTATACTATACTATATTTTATTTACTTATATGTTTAAATCTAAAATGGTCATATGTAAAGTTTTCCGAGTCCAAAAATGTTGGATTTAATATAAACAAGGAAAACGTTTACTTCGGTGGAACCGAAGCATAAATACCCGCCACACGAATCTTTCAATAGTTTATGTGTGATCATCAGTGGCTTATATAAATTAAAATATATAGAGACGAAAATAATTAATTTTTTCATACAAAAGTTCAAAAATAATCGATGAGTTTGTATGGGGGGGCTATATATAAAAATGGGCGTGGCCTCTTGGTTTTGGAATTGGATGATATAAGGTTTTACCCTTGTTCAAATAATACCAATTTTTATTCAAAAATTGGAAAAATGGGCGGTAAATTTGTATGGGGGCTCTACGAATGGGGTGGCACCTTGGTTTGACTTTGGATGACAATAGAAGAATTTTTACCCAATTTGGAGCGAATACATGCTTAAATAATACATATTTTTATACAAAAAATTCAGAAATTTTCGGTATGTTTGTATGGGGGCTACACCTAAAAATGGGCGTGGCACCTTGATTTTAACATACAAAGTAGTCGTTGCCGAGAAAAGCTTAAGTTCCAAATTTCGGCGTAATATCTATATATCTTCATCGAAAAAAATGCGTAGAAGTAAACAGACAGACAGACAGACTGACGGACAGACAGGCGGACATGGCTAGATCGATTCGTCTCATCGAGCTGATCAAGAATATATATATTGCTTGGTCTACGACGTCTCCTTCAATGCGTTACAAACTTTCCGACAAACTGAATATACCCTTCACACTTGTGTGGCGGGTATAAAAAGAGAAATTTAAAGTTTTAGTCATATCAGTAAAAATCTAGAGATCACCATCTATGGAGATTTTATCTGAAAATAAGTAATAATAAGACTTTCGGTTCAAATCGCCATCTCTAAATTTTGTCAGTTCAAATTAATGCTTTACAATCTTGGTTTTATCCTTAAACGAACAATTGACCGAGACGAACTCTAATGTACACTTTAGGCGATTATTATAATTTCGTATAATGTACGAAAATTGTTCTATAATGAAGAAAATATTCTTCAAAATTTTCAAAACTTTTTTTTTTTTTTTTTTTTTTTTAGGACCTTTAGGAAAAGGTTAATCAAATTTATAACGCTTTTCTTGCCAAAAATATATCCCTCCCCAAAAAACAACAAACTACCTGCTACCTTCTTACTTATAAACTAGAAGAAATTTTTTTATATTTGATTTCCTTTTAAATACAATTTAAACTTAAATACCAACATTACCAACATTACAACGCTTCATTTCTTCACTCAAAAATCAATGCCGAACACAAAGTGATTTTTATTGTGTATGAACACGAATTATTGTGACATTTAAGCCTTTAAAATCAGTATGGCTTTTAAAAGCCACTTTGTAAGCGAAATAACAACGTTTTAAGTTTATTGAAAAAAATACCAACAAAAATACTAACCAGGCTACTCTGCTGTCTTCCTTCTTCTTTTTCTTATTGCCTATCAGCTTGGAACATTTTTCAAAAATTTATTACTGTGCTGTATCAATTAGAGCAATGCTTTGTGGAACAGCTCATCTAATGCAAGAAACCCGATTTATACAAAACAATGGATCTGAGCGTTTTGTTGACGGTTTTTTTTTTTTTCATAGCTTCTTCGGCGTTTCGCTCTTTTAACGCAAGAACAACGATTTAAAATAATGTCGCGCATAATTCACAGAAGCACAACAAAACAGAACAAACAAAACAAAACAGTATAACAGATCAGGATCAGTAAAACGATCAAAAAGACAATTCAAGTCAAGACGCGCAGACAGATAGTCGCTTTAAGATCACTGAATGTCAAGTCAAGTCAAGAAATGCCTGCCTGCTGTTTAAGTTTTCGTCCTCAAACTGCTCCTCCCTCTTTTACACCTCCTTCTTTCTATATGCTTTAGCACATTTCTGTATTCTTTTTACAGTTAAGTTTCTTTTGTTTTTTGAAAACTCAGAACCTCAGATCATAACCGATCGAGTTAATATGAGTGAGTGCATTGTCCTTGCCCAATCACCACCAACTATAAAACACAAATTCACATTCCACCCGCATCAGCCACATCAGAGCTCATCACTTGTCGCAAAGAACACAAAATGCTTTCTAAATAATGTCACTCGTTTGTACTTTCGCTGGTTAAACTGGGCCCTCTGTACTTGGACTTCGAAGACATTTTTAAGCAAGCTTCGTCACAATACTGATCTCTCTCGATGAGTACGAGGCTGAAGATGATGTGTTGCGATGAGGTGGATGATCGTTCACATGCTTAAGTGACATTTTAGCCATTGACCATTGAGGGACGTTGCAGCAGCAGTCGTCTTAGTTACCCGATTCTTCAGTGATGGATTAGCATCATTTTGCCGTGAGGATAATGTGTCGTCTGCAATGATTTTGCTTGACATGACGTTCCTTTTTTGCGGCTGCTGCTGTTAGGGTCTTTCTCGACCTGTGTACGTACACATGTATGTATTGCTGGGTCACTTCTCGGAAATAATTATGCTTCTTTTGCGCAAAAGTAACAGCATTTTTGTACAAATTGCATAAAAATTTAAATTGGGCCCGCGAACTTTCTGTTGCAGACACAGAAAGGAGAAAATTGCTTAATAATGAAATGCCAATGGATTAAGCGCAATTTGTGCGGCATGCGGCATGTGGCAAGAGGCAAGAGGCGAGAGAGAAACGATTCGCTGATCTTCGCGCGGAATTCCTCTCCAAATCTCAGCTCTTTTTGCGAGAGACTGCAAGTGTGCGTTATTTTACACCTACCCCGGCAGCACTCAGGCTGTCCCTTTCTGCAGCACTGCCACTCTCTCGCTCTCACGCTCAGCTCGCAGCTCGCAGCGTTTTCATTAAATTCGCTTAATAGCGCAATATAATTTAAACAAGTAGTAACATAAAATAAAACTCACAGCCCCGCACTGAAAGGCATAAAACGAAGCAAATGATGCCAGATCAGAGAAGAGTCGGGCCTGCCCTGCCCTGGACTGCTCAGCTCTCAACTGGACCCCAGTCCGGTTGCAAGCTCCAAGTTATGGCGCATGGCTCGCCTCGCCTCGGCTCGACTTGACTTGGCTCGACTCAGCCCTCTCGGTTGGCCCGCAAGTGCAATAAGTTCGCTTAACGAGGGTTTAATTTATGATTTGTTATGTTTCCGGTTCCAAAACCAAAATATTAACCTGACTCGCAACAATAAAATCCAAACTGATCTTTGATCTCACAAAAAAGATATTTAATGTTTGCAAAATTTACTACTATATTTTTGGTCATAGAAGTATGCTAGTTGCATTCAACACAGATATACTCTCAAAAAATTTAGCTTAATTTCATTTTTAAAAAATTCTAGCTGATTTTGGAATGCCTTAAGCAGCCAAATACTCCAATAAAAGTGGATTTAATTACATGGACTCTAGAGTATACAGGAATACCGATAAGCAGATTAGCTCAGGTTATACCAATCAGTTGATTGGAGCAGAGTCTTTGAGCCTTACTGTGGTCCCTATAGAGAAATTTAATCAGAGATATACTTATAAAGTTCGGTGATTTCAAAGATCCAAATAAATTATTGCAGACTTTAAAAAAATCTCTAAATTGACAGAGATAGTACTTGTCGCGTGAACGAGAAATCTCCAAATAAAAGCTATGGCTAGGAATATACTCTACTAAAAATCTGTATTACAGAAACTTCCGCCATTTGTCCTTATTAGAATTATATAAAAAAAGTCAGTAGAGTTTCAAGAAGTCTAATATTTCGGTTATAGCTCTTTTTTTTTTTTATACCCGCCACACAAAGTTTGAACGGGTCAGAAAGTTTGTCAGAAAGTTTGTAACGCATTAAGGACCCTATAAACTACTCTTGATCAGCACGAAGGGCAACTCGATCTAGTCTGTCTGTCCGTTCGTTACACATTTCATTCGCTCAGTTTTAAAGATATTAACCTGAAATTCAAAACTTAAGATTTATAGGATTGAAACCAAAAGTAACACTTCATTTTTTAGACATGCACTCAAATTTTTATGTTTTTTTAAGTCCTAAGTAGTTTGCATGTTAGAACCAAGGGGCACCAAAAATTCACGCCCATTTTTAGATATAGATCCCATACAAGCTTACCTTTTTTCAAAAAAGTAGTATGTTTTAAGAATGTATACTCCACATAGGATAAACAATTCTAATCTCATCCAATGTCCAAGCCAAGATGCCCCGTCCATTTTAAGGAATAGTCCCCATACGAACTTACCATTTCATAATATTTGTATAAAAATAGTAATTACACTGGTCGATAAAATATGACCTTCTTTATTTAAGCATTGGACTAGGTCTATCTTATAGATTTTATATCGTTGGACATATAGATAGTAATACCAAAAAAGGCTTAAATTGAAGTTTGAACCTTCCTTTACAAGACCAGTGTCCCGATATCAACCGAAAATTTTAATCTAGCACAACTTTTTTAAGACTACATTCTTGTCTACTTCAATTCTAAAACCTTTTATTCATAAGAAAAACATAAATGACCGATTCATTTTTAAGATCTCGACCGAAAACAAAAAAAGACTCACTATTTTACTACCCAACAAAGTAAAAAATACAAAAGAAAAATAAAAGTGTTGTGTTATATAAAAACTCACGATTGATTCAGCTTTATTTTGAGCCGAATTTGGAATTTCTATCACCTCAGGTTCATCCGCTATATATATATGATCAAAAACAGTCTAAAACAGTGTTTTTTTGAATATTTGAACTCAATTTCTCAAGATCTCTACATAATGGAACAGTTTTAAGACCAGATTCGTGTTCTTAAAGATAGGCCTAGTCCGATGTGCGGACCAGTGTTATTTATGAATGTATTCACTACAAATGTTATTTATGTCCTTAGTTTAAAATTTGACCACTATATATTGTGTTTAATTTTTGGTTGTATCGGACCATAGATTCCCATCCATTACTTCTCCAAATTTTACTAAATTTTATTAAATTAACTATTCAATGGAGGATATTTGAGTTTCGGTCCCACCGAAGTCAATGTTTTTACTTGTTTATTTCTATATTAAGCTGCACGATATATTTCGAAATATTTGAAGAAAAATATTTAAACCTTGGTTCAAAGCATCTACTTAGTTTGTTCTTAAAATGTAAAGTTGGTATTTTGAAATGCGTTATAATCCACTTTTATTTATTTTTTCGTTCATTCCTTCTGTGCGCCATTTAGTCATTCATTCGTTCATTCATTTCTTTTTTTTTAAGACAATTTTTTTTTTAGTTTTTTTAGTTTATATTCTTGCAAATACAATTTGAATTTGAACGCCAGACATTTGGGCGTTGCACGGTTGTAAATTCATTTGTTAAACGATGCGCTCATAAAAATGTTTCCAATGAGAATCAAGTCCTACAACATTTATTCTTTTCAAGGTTTTGGCCAAGTTGGCTGTCTGCCCGATGCCTCTGGCACTGCCCGCCTGCCAATGACTGCTGCGAAGATACATATTTGCGCAAACAGATTAATTGGGGCGTCCTACAACGTTTATTCTTTTCTTTTTTTTTTTTGGTTTTGGCCAAGTTGGCTGTTTCTCTATGATGCTCTGGCCTGCCTGCCTCCCGGAAGTACACTCTTTGAAGATAATGTTGCGAAAACAGGACACTTGCCTTCGCGAAAAGAAACAGAAACAGAAAAAGAAACGAGGGGCGTTTATTTTTGTTTCAGTGCCAAATTCGTATAAATGAATTTTCGACAATCTTTTTTACTTTTGCACAGCAGCAGCAGCTGTTGTTTGGCATTGGAAGAGAAGCGTTTTATTTATTTTTACGCCTCTTGCAGCTTTTTAAATCATTATAAATTTTTTTTTAATTTTTTATACAAACCCTTGCGGCGCAAAGTTCAACAGCAGCGGCGCACAATTCATAGCGCGATTTATTTCTTCGAGAGAAAAAAAGAAAAAATGATAGAAAGGTAAAATATACAAGCGGCGCCGGTTTTGTTTGTGTTCCGAAAATCGTACAAATCGCATGCAATTATGGGTCGTCAGTAGCAGCAGTCAAATGTACCAGGTGGTAATGTTTATAAAGTCAAAAACCGAAACGAAACCAACGAAACAGAGAAATGCTTAAAAATTAGACTGAACTTAAGGAAATTTAAATAATCTGCCGCTGCTGTTGTTTGCCAACTTTGCGCGCCGCCCCCCCCCCCCCCTGCTTGCCTACGCCCCTGCTTCGCTGACACTGACCCCCGATTGAGCGTGTTAATTCGACATGTTTTCGCCCAAAACCATTTGAAGCGAAATATTTGCACTGTGCGGCTACGCCTTTGCAACGAGAAAAAACTCATCTTGAACCTAAATTCGAAATCTGTCTGTCTGTCTGTGGCAACAATATATCAAGAGAACAACTTTTGAGCTGATGTGGATTTCATGGAATAAAAACGCGCGTAAAAAAACGTCAAATTGCAACACCTCGAGGGCACACATACACGCACACACACACACACAGACAGTCACACAGTAAGCCAACGCGAAGTCAAGAACCAGAACAGCAGCCCCCAGTCCCAGTCCCATCCCAGTCCCAGTCGCAGTCGCAGTCGAAAGCAACTGCTGCACAGTCCATAAGTCAGTTCGCCTGCCTGCCTCGCTCCTGACCTGCAGTCTTTGCCCCTATCTCTCCCTCTCCTTCACCCTGTTCCTGTCCCTATCCCTGTCCCTGTCTACCCTCATAATAATTGCGTATCTGGCAGATGCAATTTATCCGTGAATTTGTTTTTAATTTTCAACACATTCGCTAATTTGATTTTTAACTTCGTTTCGAGCTCTGCCTCGGTCTCAATCCACAGGCTCAATCCGTCCAAATTGCATGATTCCTGCAATCGTGGACGTGGATGTAGTTGTGGGGCTGGGGGCCAAGGAGAGGCAAAGGCCAAGCCCCAGTGGTGCGTGCCAGGAATGCGAACGGGCGGAGGCGTTGCGGCTGCTCCAACACCTGCTTTCATTTATAATTTTGTGAACCGGACTGGACTGACTTCATTCGAATTTCGAATTAATATTCTTCTCTCACCCGACCAGCCGCTTGTTTTTATTGCTCGTGTGGCGTTGTTGCAACACTTCTTCTCTTTTTTATTCTGATTTTTTTTTTTTTTGTACTTCGTCCTGCATGATTTCTTTTTTTTACCATTCGCCAGATTTTTCTTATCCGTTCTTATCCATGAGTTGTGTTGTTTGCGCAGGCGCAACCCAAACAAATATCGACGCAATGCGACGCAAAGTTTGTCTTTGCTTGTACATTCGATTTGTTTCTGAGCATGGCAAGGATTAAGGATTATTAGTGTTAAAGACAAAGTAACATTTTTTTGTTATTTGTTCTTATGATATAATTTCTTAATTAAACTCTAAAAGCTTTAACTGTGCAATCAAAGTCTCATTTTGTATTTTTAAATGAAAAATCAATAATATATTTCGCTAACGGGTGCAAATTATTTCGCACAATATAATTTATTAAAACGCCATACCTGCCGCACTTCATAAACACATTCATTAGCCTAGTTTCTTTACTTTAACACAAATTTTTAACGTTCAAGTCTGGCGCTATAATTTCTACTCATTGCATTTTTGCGTCTGCTGCTGTTTCTGTGCTATTCAAATCGTATGAAACTTGGCGTTTTCTTTGCATAAAAATTAATGAATATGAAAATGCAAGCAAATTACCGCTTCTTAAAAACTTCCAATTTCGTCTTCAACGTTGAAATTTTACAGCGACGCGCTTTTTGTGCGCTTTAAGGCGAAGGTAAATTGCACTTGTTTTCGAGTGAAATAACCATTTTTGCTGCGTGTCAGTTCGGAAATTGTTCGTTGTTATTAAGGTTGATACATAAAGGCTTCATGTTTGCAGAACTTTCAGAAACTTGTATTCGATGTATGCTATGTGTATATAATTAGTTAATTCCGTCTGTCCGACTAAAAGGTATTTATTTCATAACAGTATGACTGTATAGACTGTATTATAGATTCCATCTAGTAAAAATAGTTCGTCCAATATATCCTATTGCTTCAAGACTTATTCTTGTCTAGTCTGACAAAATAAACAACGGTTTACAAGTTATAGATTCAACTTTCCAAGTTTTACTCAAAGTTTATTTTTTGAGATAAAGTAGATTTTGAGTGATATGATAAAAAATATAGATAACCCCCAAATGAAATTTGGTTCGAATAGGCATGCTCTTTCAAAAACCAAAGTACAAATAGGGTTCGGTGGGTATTATCATTTGGACTGAACGTTTGCTAACTAAAGAGGATATTGTCGACCTTATAAAGAATTTTATTCTTCCTCCACGATAACAGCATGATTTGGGTGCCATGTCCGTCTGTCTGTAGTTATGTGTTTATTTGTGTTTAGTTTGAAAGACACTGAAATTAGAAACTTAAACTTTTTTTTCCACGCAGTGTTAAAATAAAAGTGCCCTCCCATTTTCAAGGCATAGCTCCCACTTACAAATCTACTGCTAGATAGTATCTTTTAAATTGTGTTCCAATCCAATTGAACAAAAACACTTCTAATGTCAACACATGTCATGACAAGATATTTGGTAAGAATATACCTACTATAGAGATATAGGACAAAAAAGGTAATTTTCGAGTTTTTATATTAAAAGTTTATTTATTAAGCTTAATTTCTTCAAATATGGAGAAAACTTTTGTGTTGGTGGTCTGTCAGTTTTATAGACTTGATATTGATCAGGTAACTATAGCATATCTAATTTGAAAAATTATTTGTCGCTGTATCATATAGTCCCTATACAAAGCACCTCAAAGTTCGAGTTTTTATCACGAAATTTTGTGAAGAAGTACAGAAAAATGTGTTATCTTAATTTATGTGAAGAATGCTATGCCCGTCTACTTTTATCAAAAAACCTCTGTTTTAAGCACCCTTTAAAGTCTTGTGTTACAACCATGTACTATATAAAGCATTTTGGGGTTATTTTTGTAATTTTTTATTTTAATTGAAACAACGATAATTGTAAAATTCTTAAATAATATGAAGAAATGGGCTCCTTCATTTAACATATCAATGCCGGCCCCCCAGCGATAGCGCCCGGTCCCGAGCCGTTTGGTCTTTCGGTTTCGTACAAGATCTAAATCTCGTTCTTTTTGGACGACTGTCCGCGGATCGTCTCACTCCGATTTGATTCATTCATAGCATATAAACTAGTCTCGCTGGGGGCATCTGCATTCAGTTGACAAGGTCAGTCCACACATCGTTCATGCAAATAAGGAAATCATTGTCTGATTACAAAGATTTTCGAACAAGCTTAACGCCCGAACACTCGCGAATCGGCTAACAAGATCGACGAATGACATGTCTCTCACACTTTATTTCGAAGTTACCAGCGCTACATAGTTTCCTAAAACCAACTGCCCATATTCAAGTTTTAATAAAAATAGTTATAATTTGAATAAATTCACTTTAGTTTAGGTTAAACCACTTCTACTGTCAATCTATGTATACACTACCGATATGAGAGCGATCGGGCTCTATAATATAAAGAATACATACAAACTTACTTCCCATTTTTTACGTTTTCTATGAAAATTATTTTTATTTTTGTATTTCTAGCGTATTATTTGACATATATGTTTTTTACTTTCCGTCTAAGCTTGAGTTGTATCTGGATCATTAACTCTACCAAACCCCTTTTTCGGAATATTATCTATGCCACTGATGATCAAATAAACTGAAGTTATGGACTTTCCTTATTTAAATCGCTTGAACCAATCTGAACCCTGGTTCAACTTTGATGCAGCCATTAAAATTTATTGTTAATGCTCTCACTGATAACCGCACGGCTTACACAAGTTCTTACACTAAATTATATAATATAATCTCCACACAAGCCATCAAAGTACTTAAAATACTCAAACACAAATAATATTATCACAAATGACAATTTACAATAACAAATAATGAGAACATTGTTAAAGAGCAATTAGTCATGAGACAATTACAAGATACGCATTAGAGGCACACAACCTCAACTGATAATAAATTTTATGTAAGGAAAAAATTAGAAAACATTTTATCAGCAGCAACCTTGACGACACCAAGCAAAGGACTTGCGTATAACTTAAGAAAACGAGAGTTTAATTTATGTGCATTGAGCGCAAAGAAACAAAAGTGACATAGCGATCTGTGAGTTTCATGTTGCATGTTGCATCTCCGCTCTGCTGCACAGACATTTTGTGATAAATGCGCGCCATTTGATACACGCCAGCTTATAAATTTTATAAAAGACTACGACGCAATGCTAAGGATACAACTGAATCGTCTTGTCGAAATAAACTAGCAATTAGTAGTAGCTCATGAGTCTTCTCAATAATATCAAATATTATTTTTATCATAAAAAAAAAAACAACACAAAACAAAAAGTGTTATGTTTAGAAATTTAAAAATTTTGTTAATGTGCGCTACGGGTTGTCTGTCCGAAGGCCAAAAGAGCAAGTGTAAAAAATTTTGCAAAAAACTCTATTAACCAAAAGGCTTATGCACAAATACAAAAAAAAAAAAAAAAACAAATACAAAAATATTTTAAATATAAAAAGACCGAGCAGCGGAAAAGACCATAAATTCGAAATAATAAAAATAAAAACCTAAAATAGAGTTTAAAATATTTCTCCATGGGTTGGTTTTTTGGGGGTTTGCTTTCATTTTTTATGGGGAACAATATAAAAAATAAAACCTAAAATTAAAATTTATCATGGGTGTTTTTGTGTTGCCGGTTGCTTCTTTTATGGCGGAATCACCTAGGACTTGATGTTCAAATCGATTTGAAAATCGTTTTTATTTCAAAAAAGTTTTTATTTTTTTGTGGGTTGGCCATTGGCGCGCCTGCATAACAAAGAGCGTAAATTTGAATTTGTTTTTATAGATAAATTGGTAGTGCGTTCTTCAATGATATGCTTGCTTTTAAAAAATCTCTAATTTCAAGCTAAGAAATTATTTGGCTCATCAAATGAAATTAATTTGTTAAGAAAGTCGTTAAAATGTTAACTTTCTACATAAAATTTTTGTTTAAGTGCCATCGGCACTTTAGGAATTTTATTGGAATTTTAACAATGATTTGATTACGCATGTATCTATGTATCTCAGTATGGAATATTGTTCTCTTATAACAGTTAAAAAAAAGTTAAGTATCTGTCATAATTAAGAGATGCATTTGAGAAAAATTTCAAATTAGTTTTCATAAGTTAATTAAGACATTTACCATATAAATCATATAGTAAAAATAATAAATTAGTTATAGATTCTTAAAAAATGTTTAAAAATATTGTACGTAGGTTGCCATTTATATTTCAATTATGTTGCCAGATCAAATTTAATATCTGTATCATAAAGTTTGTCATTTTTTAGCCTAAAAATACTTAGAAAGTTTTGAAGAAAAGTGCTAACACTATTTATATTTTTAGCTAAAATCAGCCAACTTGTTTATGTTAGTTGCAGTCTTACAGTTGTTACGTTGGCACTTAAACGTAAAATAAGAAATTAAAGCAAAACTATCACTGTGATACTTTTTTTCGCAGTCGGACTTACACACAACTTGGTTTAGTTAAGGTAAAATTTGGAGAAGGGATGGCCTGCAGTCAATTGTCCGACACAACCAAAAATGTTAACCTATGAACAGAATATTAAAAATTTTCTTGAAATAAAAATTAGAAAATGGAACTGTATTTTCATACAAAAACTCAAAAATGGCTGGTATATTTGTATGGGGTCTATACCTATAAATGGGTGTGGTACCTTGGTTTTGACATTGAATGACATGAGAAGTGTTTTAACCCAATTTAGAGTGATCTTCATATATACATATAAAGAGATGTACATTTTATAATCACTGCATAACTTAAGAACGGCTCGACTGATTACCATAATTTGCAGGGGAAAGGTGCAGGGAGGAGTGATGATGTTTAGTTAATTTTGAAATCCAAAATCGGTTTCCTGAAAATATTCAACATTTAAAAAAAGTCCGACCTAAGGAAAAAATCGATCCAAACTAATAAAAAAAACTCATACAAACACACATTCATTTGATTTAATCTATTGAATCTAGTATGCTGAAAATAATCGTTATTTTTCAAGTATATAAGAGAAGTGACATTCGGAACACGTGTTACTAGGACCTGCTAAGTTAAAAAAATGGAAGTGCATGGCTCCCAAAAGCGATCTAAAAATAAATGAATCGTAATTTTGCAAATAATTGAACTAAATAAATGAAATTTGGTATATGTACATGACCCGACCAAGACCGGGTAGTTCAATTAGTACATTCATAAATAATAGCAATTTTCATAGCTACATCTTAAAATGGGCTTGGCACTTTGATTGTAACACTTGAACTGCTTAGGACTGAGAAAAGCTTTAGTTTCGAGTTTCAGTTCAATGTCTTTAAAACTAAGCAAAAGAAACGCATAAATACAGATAGACAGACAGACCGCCCGTCCGTCTGACGGACAAATGGACAGCATACGGGCATGGCTAGATCGACTCGTCTCGTCGTGCTGATCAAAAATATATAAAAATTTATAGGGTATACGATGTCTCCTTTAATTAATTACAAACTTACTTTAATTATTACAAATAACAAGGAAAAACGTTAACTTCGGTGGAACCGAAGCTGAAATACCCGTTACATGGGCGTGGCGTCTTGGTGTTGAGCCTGGATGCCAAAAGAAATGTTTTTACCCAATTGGGAGCGAGTACATTCATAAATAATTACTATATTTAAACAAAAAATCGAAAAAAATCGATAAGTTTGTATGGGGGCTATACCTAAAAATGGGCGTGGATCTTTCATTTTCGAACTTAACCTAGACGTTGCCGAGAAAGCTTTAGTTTAAAATTTCAGCCCAATATCTTTATATCTTCATCGAATAAATCGCATAGCAACAAACAGACGGACAGACAGACAGACGGACAGACAGACAGACGGACAGACAGACGGACATGGCTAGATCGATTCGTCTCATCGAGCATCGAACTTTTGGACAAACTGAATATACCCGTTTACACTATGTGTAACGGGTATAAAAACTACAACAATTGTTGGGAGGCTATAGACTAACATTTTCAAGTTTAGTGCCTTATATTTTATAACCTTCGGGGAGGCAGGAGAGCGGTTGAACAGACATACAAAAATAGCTAAATCGACAAAGCTTTCGTAATCAAGGATATACATATTTGTGTTTGTGCCAAGATTTTTTTTTAATTCTGAAAAATATTATTGTGATATACCAAAATAGCTGGAAGTCTTATGGTGGAAGATAGATCTGGTTAAACAAAAAAAAACGGCTTACTAAGAAATCTTTAGTTTAATCTTTCAGTTTAAGAAGTTCTTAAGAGTTCTAAGTGGCTCGATATCATTGAACTTCAATGTGAAAACATTGGTTGCTATAATAACTATTTTTAACATTTTTGATAATAAGCTTCAATACCATTTTCAATAAGTAAACTGCCTAGGTTTGCGATAAACTTAAGTTTTTGAATTTTAGTTCCATATACTAAAAACTGACCTAGTGATACAGACAACTACAGACAGATCGACATGGTTGACTCTTCTCGATGATCAGGTCAAGAATTTTTACACTTTATGTGGTCTCCTATGCCTTCTACAAGCTTTCCGATAAACTGAAAATAATAGACAACATTTTAACTCTTCGAACAATGCGTATATAAAAAATAAATCTTTAATAAATTAAAACTGCACAAATCCTCATCGAACACGCGACCAAAACTTATAATATGCTCAATGTCAACGAATTGTTGTAATTTATCGAAAATGGTCAGAACAGACAACACAAAAAAAAAAGAATTGTTAAGAAAAACTAAAAATTCCAATGCTGACAATTACTCGGTTTTGAGTTGAGGTCTAAGTGCAACGCATCCAGAGTGCATTTAGAGGCAAGCGGCCACAGCAGTAAATGTCAAATTAATGTTGCACGAACATGTCAACATTGGTCAACGGAGTGCTGACAGTTTCACTTGCTGCCGCTTCATACCAGCACCAGTACCAGTACCAGTAACAGACCAGACCATACCTTTCCTTTCGTTTGGATTGTGTCTGGTTAGGTTGCTAACATTCCAGCAGGTGACGCAATTTCCTTGTAATTTGTTTTTACACATATGGCATACGTAAATACTTAGAAAGAGAAAGAAAACGAATAAATACACATATAAAACCCAACGAATTAAAAGGGATTGCTTAGCTTGAATTACGTTTCTATGTAGCGTTTACAGATATCAAGACTTGAGACAACAACAAACATTTACGAAATTTATGTGTCAGTTAAGCGCTGTGATATGTTGGCATGTAAGCAAGTAAGTAGTAAGTAAGTAAATAAAGTACTTAAACAACGAAAATTTATTGCTTTGTACAAATTTGAATTTGAATGGAAATTTGTTAAGGAAATCAAATTAAATTCCCTAATTTATCAGTTTACAGCAAACAGACAAAGCAAAACACAAAAAAATAGAATGCCACAAAAAATTGGCTGCGGATTGGCTAAGCAAAATAATACAAAATTTGCTGTATAAAAGGGTGACATAAGCTCAAGCTCAAATTCAAAGCTAATTGGACAAACAAACAAAAAAAAACAAACAACCAGCAGGCATTTTTATCGCCATTTAATCGCAACAAAGGCAAACCGTGTGGCAATATTTCAGTTGATTGTCTTTCCAAACAAAAAGTATTGAACCGAAAAAAATAGAAATATTCATTCTGCAAAAGTATTATTTCTAATAGAAATATTCTTCGCTATTCCTAATGAATTCTAATTAAAATTCTCAGGCGTTAGAAATGTTAGCTGCATCAATCAAAACTCGAGCAGTTGCACAATTAAATAAAAGAAAAACGATAACTTCATAATTTTTGGCAACATTCATTTAAAACACCCTTTGCAAAATTTCATCGACTCGATTGCTGCTGTCTTCATTTAATGGCGCCCAAATTTTAACCCAAACGCTTGCATATTCGTTAACGTTAACATTTCTATTTCGCATATGTTGCATAATTTTGTCTTGTTATAAACGCTTGATTAAGTTTGTTATTTTTTTGCGACATACATACTCAATCAATTTGTAATAATCACATTTGTTCAATTGCGCACTTTGATTATTGATTTTTTGCTCAACCTTTTTACCATGCTCAATCAAAATGTCATAAAATTATGCTGCATAAAGTATCTTACAGATACATTTTCATCCTCCCTTTATATAAATTGCATAAAGAGCGCACTTGAAATAATTTGTAAACATAGAAGATTACATAGGTAGAACTATAAAAAAAAACAAGAAAGAACGCTAAAGTCGAGTATGCTCTTCTGCAAGATACACTGTACTCAATCTTTATGTACCTTAAGTAAAGTCCTATCTTACTACCATAGGTGATTGTATTGGATTTTTATACAAAAACTTAAAAAATGGGGTAAACTTATATGGGGGCTGTATCTAAAAATTATTTTGGACCTATCCATGGTCTATTACGTTGGGACTAATAGGCATTGTTTATACATTATTTTAGACTTAATAGAATAACGTTTTTATTCAAAAACCCAAAAATTTAAGATATGTTTGTATGGGGGTACCCCTCAAAATGGGGGCTAGAGAAAACCCTTTTGAAAGTGCACGCTTAACGGCTTGGGACAGTCTTAGTTTCAAAAATGGTAGCTCTATCTCTTATACTCTCCGAGATAATCGTTTTCCTACGGCAGACAGCATGACAAGCGGACAGACGGACATAGCTAGTTCGACTCCCCTTCCAATGCTGATCAAGAATATATAGTATATACTTTATAGAGTCTATTAAGCGTCCTACTATCAGTTAAATGCATTCGCACAAACTTAATAAGCCATTTTTACCATTTAGGAACAGTGTGTAAAAAATCATAAAACATATATTTTACTTATATTTATCTGCCATAAATTTATTTACCTCTTACAGTAGGGAGGCTAGCTGAATTTTATATTTTTAATATTTGCCGATCCCTTGTCATATCGATAGAATATTCATAGGATAACAGTAGAAGTGATTTTACACAGATTGGAGTGAATATATCCATAAATAAGAACAATTTTCATACAAAATCTGAAAAATGGGCGCTTGGTTTGTATGGGGGCCATATCAAAAAATGGGCGTGACACTTTTCTTTTGAAATTGGATGTCATTAGAAGTGCTTTTACCCATATTTGTAGTAAATACATTTACAAATAATAACTATTTTCATACAAAACTTCAAAAAAAATGGTACGTTTGCATGGGGGCTATATCTAAAAAATGGGTGTGGTACCTTTCTTCTGATATTGGATGGATGGATATTGGATTAAAAGTGTTTTTACCTGATTCGACTAGCTATAGCGTTATATGGAAAACTTTAAAATTAAATATCCAATAATTTTCGCATGAAAAAAAAGGTCGGTGCTAAAATAAAACTATGCAACTTTTTGGAATGCAATCTGGTGACTCTAGTAGTTCCCGGTTAAGCATTATGGTATTTAATGCTTAACCCGGAACCAGTCGAAAAAAAAACGAATCAAATTGCAAAGAATTTTATATTAATATTATCGCCCATCTTTCGTCGGTATTACGTTGTTTGGTATTAGAAGTGTTTTAATAAATTTTGGAGTGAGTACAATTATAAATACATATATTTTTTTTTCTTATACAAACTCATTGTCAGTAAAACTGAGTAAAGTGGCATTGGCCCTTCAAATTCCATATACAATGTAGTCGTTGCAGAGGAAAGCTAAAATTTAAATTTTCAGTTTAATATATTCAAAATGCGAAGAAATAAGCAAACAGACAGACGGATAGGCAGACGGACAGGACATGGCTTGATCTATTTGATCTACTCATGAACACACTACACTTTATATCCGTCCGTCCTTCTGTTTTTTAAGATATTGGCCTCAAATCTGAACACGATTACTTTGTGTATCAGAACCAGGGTGTCACGCCCACCTATGTTATAGCCTCTACAATTCCCCCCATACAAATCTACCATTCATTCTTTTTTATTGTCATCCCGCGTATACACTACC
>JAEIFJ010001837.1:0-68315 GCA_018903435.1 Leucophenga varia
AAAAGGAACTGATGATCTTTTAATCATTTTTAATTTGAAAGCTTATAACCACAAATCGACAAAATTTAGCGTTTTATATGCTACAAGATTGAAAATCTTGCCCATTCTGAAGCCATTCTGTGTAGAATTTTTTCTGCAGATTACGTATTTGAAAGTTAAATTTCTCCATCACGTCTGGTTTTTTAGGAAAATGAGACGGAAAATCTAAGAAAATTCTACCAGAATAGGTTAGATTTAATCAGTAGTGCTGGCAAAAAATAATTTCGGTGATTTTTTCACAGTGATTTAAAATCACAATGTCACACTACGACTGCAAAGAAGTGATTTGCGAATATCTTATTCCTCAGTGAACATTTTTCAGTTATCGGAGATAAGCTTGCGTATCGCGAACAACGAGAACAGTGAATCCTGTTCAGAAATCGCTGATTTTTTTCTCGTGAACAGCGATTTAATCAGGTCGCAGTCGCTAGTTTTTCCTCACACTTTTAAAAAACACTCTTTTTGCCAACACTAGAAGCCAGCATTGTCAAAGTTGAGAAGAAGTCACTGGCGTTGATCTGAGTAATGAACACCGGATCGTATGCTTTTAATACATTTCTCGTTTATTGGGCTTGTTAACTGAAAGTTAATTTTAGAGCTATATCCACGTTGGTCCGTCTAGTTGTAATGAAAATTTAACTCATTAAAAAAGCAAACTACGAAAAGTTAACAAGAAAATCGCATGTAAAGTATACAAAAACCAAACTAAAAACGCAGAAAGCAATGATAAAAGCAAATGAATTATGTGCATAAAAATCAAAAAAAAAAAAACAAAACCAAAACGCAAGGAGTTTCAAATATTTATGAATATTCATAAATAAATATACAAAATAAACTACTTAGATAAATAAAAAGGCCCGTTTAAATTTTCAAAATTAAAAATAATAATATGGAAATTTATTAATTTTAAATAATTGTTTTTAATTTTGTTTTATTAAAAAAATTTCATTTAAACTTATTTTAGTTATTTACTCAAAAAAAATAAATAAAATCGATTAATTCTTATAGTAAATTAAGGGCTTTTTTATAAGAAGAAGTGAAAAGATTCACCAATTGCCTTTCTTTTTTATATAAAATAAATTATTTCTAAATAATTATTATAATTAAAAATCGATTTAAAATAAATAAATATAATTGATTTGAATTGGTGCCGATGGTAGATTAGATGCCAAATTAAAGAATGCTATAAAAATAAATAATAATAAATGATGCACAAAAAAAAAAAAAAATAAAAATAAAACAATCAAAAAAGCGTTTAAAAGTGTCTAAATGAAATTCGAATGCAATAAATGTTAATTAACTGTTTCAAATAATATAAAAATAAAAAAAAATTATATATATAAATAAATTTTAGTTTAATATATAAAATGCAGAATTAAATATGTATTTTGCAATAAATAAAATAATTAAATAAATATTCAAATGCTATTGAATGTTAGAATACAGTTTCACATAAAATATATTTTTTTGCATTTTTTACCATTTTCGGCATTTCTTGCAGAATGTGAATTTTTTTAATTTTTTAATTTTTAAAATTTTATAACTCAAAAACTCGATAAAAAAAATTATTTTTTGTTTTTCTGCATTTTTTGTAATATGTACAAAAAGCCAGTTTTTATTTAAAAAAATCCTTAAGTTTTAAAATGTTTAAAATGCAAAAAAAAAAATATTTTATGTGCAACTTTCATATTAAGCAATAAATTAATTTATAAATTATAAATTAAAAATATAAAATAACAAAAAAATAGGCGCTAAAAAGCACAAATCGAAGCATATTGATGTAATAAAGCATATATATGCAACATTTTGATCGTATGTAAATTTTATATGCTGTTTTATTTGTATTTTTAAAGAAGGATTAGAAGGATGAAGAAAGATTTTTATATAAAAAAAGAATATATTTAAAAAAATCATAAAAGTAAGCGAGGGAAAGTGTTTGAGTAGAACAGTTTAGAACACTTAAGGTGCTTTCACGCAAATAATTTGAATCAAATTTCCTAAAAATACCAACAAATTTTACCTCAAGTTTGAACATAAAATATTTTGCATTAAAAACATTTTTTTGCAATCAGTTTGAATAATCTATTTATTTTAAATTTCAATTAAAAAAAAAAAGCAGAACTAAAACTAATAAAAATAAAAATTACCGATTACAGATGGGAATGCAACCAACTATTAAAATATATTTTCGACAATGTTAGTTGTTATTTTTTCAAAAGTTTATTGAAAGTCTGAACAACAAACTTGAGTTTGATCAAAACTCAATGATTTCATCAAATTTTTTAAACAAAAAATTCAATATATTTTAGTCAATCCAAAAAGCCATTGTGTTACCCAGAAATCCAAAATTCGTTGATACTTATTATATTATGAATTGATTTAACTGATAGTTAAATTTTTTTAAATAGCTAAACTATACCTCATCAAAAGTTTTATTTAAATATCTTGTGTACGTCATACAGTGGTTTTCTCTTTATTAGTGATCGATAATAGGTTTCGTCACTCGCTCAGAGAACACAAACGTTAAATATAGGGATGCAAGTACGCCTTGTTACTTTATTTGCGATACTTGAGTACTTTTGGCATCGATATTTATCTCCTTCAGTACATTCAAGCGAAAAAATCGATACTTTTAAAATTTCACTTTGACTACTAATATCGACATTAGGTATCAACGCACCGCTAGTTACGCTGATAAGATCCAAGCACAAAAACGTCATTAGACCTTGGAAGCATATTCAATTTGCATTGGAGTATGATTCATCGCTAAGAACAAACTGCAGATGATTACGTCATATAAACGTGCATAAAACCCCACCAGCGGTGAAAAACATCACAAAATATACGAAGAATGCAATCAAAATATTATCGCAAACAAACAAAAGATTAGCACGGATGATGTATAAATAAATATAACAATAAAGCGACCGTGTTTTTGTGTATCAAATGATCATCTACAGAATAAATTTTTAAATAAAATTTCCTAACAAAAAAATTACATTTTAAATTGATTAAAATATAAAAAATCGATTACAACCGATATGACAGTATACAATTGTAAAATAATAAACGTTGCTTTTTTACCCCCCCCCCCAAAAGTGAAGAGTATATTCAGTTTGTCTGAAAGTTTGTAACGCATTGAAGGGAGATTCATAAAACCCCCTAAGTATATAGCTTCATTGCTCGATGAGACGAATCGATCTAGCCATGTCCGTTTGTCTGCCTGTCTTTCCGTCTCTGTCTGTATATTTCTATGCATATTTTTGTTGAAGACACACAAGATAATAAGCTGAAATTTGGAACTTAAGCTTTTCTCGGTGATTTATGAATGTGTTCACTCGAAATTGAAAAAAAAACACTTCTTATGTCATCTCAATGTCAAAAAACAGTTGCCACGCCCAATATTAAATATGGCCCTCTATACAAATACCGTTTTCGAATTTTTTTATGAAAATAGATAATCTATGAGTTTATTCACACCAAACGTGGGTAAAAACATATCTATTATCATCCTAGTTTGCACACCACCTATGTTATAAGGATCAGCCCCCTATAACATATAGCCCCCATATTAGTTGCCTCCCATTTTCTGATCTTCTTTTAAGAAAATGTTTGTTTATCTGTCTTTATTTTTAATTTGACCATATTATTGTGTCTAAACTTTGATTATATCGGATAATTAATAAATAAACTATTCCAAGATTCGTGTAAGCAGGTATATGAACTTTGGTTATTTTCCTTGTTTTTCTAAAGTTTGTTATGTATCTGAAGAGCAAAATGGAGTTTGCTGAAAAATTTCAAATTCCATCAAACTTTATTGTCAGAAATTTTGAAAATCTTGACGTGTTTGAATACAACGTTCAGACATGAAAATATTTTAAATTCAATTTTTCAATTTTCACATCAAAATGGCTTTAAATTCCATTATTGTTTCAACAAAAAATAACCGATCTGAACACAATCGTCGTGTAAATCAATTCATTTTCGACGCTTCCTTTTTCATTTTTGAATCCAAGCAGCTCTTGACACGTCTTATTTGTACTCTGATTTCTATTTGTGTTTGCAAGGAATTTCAAATTCATTTATCAGAGGTGATAACGCTCAAAGCGACCGAAAAATCCTGATAACAAAAATTTAAATTGCGTAAGATAACTTACACGATAGTAAAAGATCTCAATCTGAATGTTAAACAACACAAACATTTCATTTTGATAAAACTGTGTGGCTTTTGCTATGTCTTTAAGTTGTTTTGCCGCAGCTATTTTGCGTATTATTCTCGAATTTTGTACTCAATTTGAATTCAACATTAACACATTAAAGGCGTCAATCGTCTCACTTACGGAAAACGGCAAATTCCGTTTCAGGTATGGTCAACCCTATTAACTTCTCTATATACAAACTGACACATTAAAGGCGTCAATCGTCTCACTACGAATCGGCAATTGGCAGTTTAATAAATGGTCACCCTTTTACCTTTTCACTATATACAAACTGATCGAAGTGTGATGCGAATGTGGCTTATCCTGAGAATGTTACTTGCTGGTAAGCAATTCCACTGAAATAATAACTGAAACGCCAATTTCGAGAATTTTGATCCAGACTACTATGTACAGAGTAGAGAATGTATCAATGACCGCTCTTGGCGCTTCGAAAAACCTTTCAAACAGCCTCTCTCTCTCGAATTTTAAATTACTCGTAAATCTTATCGTATAAAAAATGCAGTCTTATGTTAGACGCCAATTTGTTTCACATTGGAATTAACAGCTTTAAACTTTGTTTTCTTTTTTTTTTTTTTGGTTTTATTTTTTGCAATCTGATAATTTTTTTTTTTTTATTACTCATACGACGCGTAGTTCGCAACTTGTTTCATTTCATTTGTTTATCTAGGTATGCACGTGTCAGTGTATCTTCTTCATAGCTCTTTCGCTTTCTATATTTGTTTTTTTTTTTTTTTTTTTGATAAAAGTATCTATAACTATTTGAGTATGAGACTGTCTGTGTTTTAAACATGCGAAGATTTTTTTGCAGGATTTTATTCTTAGTATTCTATTCGATTTATTTTTTAATTTTCGATGCGACACTCGAATGAATGATGTTCGATGTTATCAGCGCTTATGTCGTGTTTGACATATTTCAGCAGTACCAAAATTTTTACTTCTCAATGCTATCAATGAAATTAGAGTTGAAAGAAATGACATTACCGACAGATCAGATTTAAATAGAATTTTTTTTTGGTTTTGTTTTATTTTCTATTTTTTTGGGGAGAAACGCCATCATTTTTGTAATATTCGAACTGCCACAGAAAATTTATTGCTTTTGCGTTATTAGTATTAATTTAGACAAGAAACAACGAAGAGGTGAATTTTATCACAAGAATTTGTAGCGGAATTTAATTTTAAATTGATTATTTCTGACAAAAAAAAAGCTTTAATTGAGCTCTAAATTATTGATGACGGTAGTAACTTTTATTTTATTATTATTATAATTGCTTACATTCGAAACATCATAAATAGATATGTATAAGCTAAATATTTATTGTGCTTTTGTCGCGGTTGTGCTAATGAATCATAATAATGGTATACAAGGTAAATCATATGAAATAATTTAATTAATGATAAAATTATTGTAAGCACAGTTGTTTATGGGCTACCGTTAATTAGAGATGTGTAGAATCGGAACAGGTGTTTTTGAATATGCGTTGAAAGCTAAAAGCACTAAGACGTTCCGATTTAAAGATATGTGCATTTTATTGCTGCTGGCAATGCTGGCTTAAATGCAATTATAATAATTTTCAATTTGTATATCATATGGCGTGGAAAACAGTTACAAATCTCAATTGTTCTTTTCACGAGGTCTAGCATGAGTGCATAAAAGAATAAGTGCAAACGATTGCAATGACAACTAACACAGAAAAAAAGGTGCTATGTAAGTTGTTGTTGCAATCGTTTGCACTTATTCTTTTATGCACTCATGCTAGACCTCGTGAACAGCACAATTGAGTTTCAACAAAAGTGTCAAGAAATGCAAATAAAAATTTAATTAAAAATATTTGCGTATCTGAACACACCTTTAGTAAGTTAAATAAAAATTCGAAAAACTATTAACCCTGTTTTAAAGGATTTTCCAATAAGAACGATAGGATTTTTATCAAAAATAGTGCGTAATAGTTTTATAGTATTTGATGGGAAATTGTATGTCATTTATGTAATTTAAACAAAATATCGTTTAGATTTCCATCACCACTATTTTTCTTGCACTGGTTTATACATTTTCGCAGAAAAGAAGCAATTGTGACTCGAATGATGGCTTCAAGCTGACCAATTGTTGCTGGTTTGTTGTCGTAAACATTAGACTTAACATAGCCCCGAAGAAAATAGTCCAAAAATTTAAAGAGCTCGATTTTTATGGTCAGTTATTAGGGCCCTTTCGCAATATTATCGACTCACCGAACTGTTCACGCCATAAATCCATCGTAAAAAATGCACCTCATCCGAGACTGCTATCAGTTCTCAAAGTTCTATCCTCGCTATGATGATGCAATTATACCGGATAAACTACTCTCGGAAATGTTTGGTTACAAAAATTTGGCAAATTAGTTTGTGGTGATTTATTTTTGATTTCACCATGTCAGGAGATTACGAGAAATTTTGAGAAATAAATAGTAAGAAAAACATTAAATTTTCAGTATATTTGCTTCTGTTGCTTTGGTGCATTTAAAAAAAATATTTTTTAAATTAAAATATATAAACACTTTGAAAACTTGTAGAAAAAAATTCGAATTTTTGAATTCTATTGAGGGTACGTGAACTTTATTGATTCAACTGTTTTTGTCACTTTCAAACAAAACCAAAAGCGTAGTTTTTTTATACCCGCCACACATAGTGTGAAGGGTATATTCAGTTTGTCGGAAAGTTTGTAACGCATTAAAGGAGGCATCGAAGACCATATAAAGTATATATATTATTGATCAGCTCGACGAGACGAATCGATCTAGCCATGTCCGTCTGTCTGTCTGTCCGTCTGTCTGTTTATTTCTTCGCATTTTTTCGGTGAAGGTATTAAGATATTGAGCTGAAATTTGAAACTTAAGGTTTTCTCGGGAACGATTATTTTGTATGTTAAAACCAAAGTGCCACGCCCATTTTTAGGTATAGCCCCATAGAAACTTACAGCTTTTTTAAAGTTTTTATATGAAAATAGTATTTATTTATGAATGAATTCACTTCAAATAAGGTGAAAACACTTCTAAAGTCATCTAATGTTAAAATCAAGGTGCCACGCCCATTTCCGGGTATAGCCCCCATACGAACTTACCATTTTTTTTGATTTTTTTTATGAAAATAGATATTATTTAGGAATGTATTTGCTACGAATTGATTAAAAACACTTCCTTTGTCATCTAATATCAATACCAAGATGCCACGCCCATTTATAGGTATAGTCCCGATACAAATATACCGTCCATTTTTGTAAGAAAATAGTTCTTATTTATGAAGATATTCACTCTAATCTGGGTAAAATCACTCCTACTGTCATCCTTTGAATGTACTACCGATATGTCAAGGATCGGGTCGCTATAACTTACAGACCCTATACAACCTTCTACTTTTTTTATTTTTTCAAGAAATTTTTTGTAATGTTATGTAAAATTTTACATATGTACTTCTAATATGAGCCCCAACTTGAGATGTCCCCACCCAACCTCTTTGCGGAAAATAATGTACGTCACTGATGATCATACAAATTTTGTGTGGTGGGTATTTAAGCTTCGGTTCTACCGAAGTTAACGTTTTTCTTGTTTTTTTTTTGTATTCATAAAGCTAACAATTCGAATTTCAAACAATCGATTGTGAAATGCAATATACTTAACAGTTCATTTTAACAGCTGTTAACTTTGAGCGTTGGTTAACAGAAAATTCTTAAAATGGCTGTTTTTATTACATTTTCGGGATTCCGGGCCCACTGTGCAATGGTTTGAATGATATTATTATTTAATTGATTTATTGTAGTTGGTTGTGGTTCGTAATTTGGCCATATCATCAACAACAGCAGAAAAACAAAACCCATTAAATACGTACAATACAAAAAAAAAGAGATACAATTATAAGCAGACGCCAAATCATAAAACTAATTTTCAGACAAAATAGTAGCGTCAACTTGACGTCACAGCGCTGTAATCAATAAGTTTGAAGTAATTAAATATTATTAAATTGGATTTGATCGAAGTGATCGATATAAAATTCTAACTACAAACGATTTTACAAGTCAATTTAAAGAAAATGTTAAACTAAAAATTAGTTTATAATGCCAAATGTCAAAGCCACGTGGACTATAAATATTTTTACTTTATTCCAAGCTGTCAACATTTTTTTATAAATTACTGCATAAAATAGTGCAAAATCAGAGTTAGAATTTAAATTATTTATTCATTAAAATAATTAAAAAACAACAATTTTTCTGTAAAATGTCAAATGATGTCACGTATAGCAAAATCTATAAAAAAAAAAACAAATCATAAAGAGTTCAAGTTCGTTGAGTAAAATTAAAGATATTGAAAAAATAATAATAAAAAATAGAGCAAACAAATACGATAAGAAAGAAATTTACGATAAGAAAATGAATGTGAATGATAAAAATCAAAAAGTCAATACAATTATAAAAAGAGAAAAAAAAAAAAAACGAAATGTTTGCAAAACATAAAATACAAATACAAAATTTTATACAATTTAGCGATTTTGTGCAGGTGTGTTCTGGTGCAGAATTTTTCAAAAGCACCGAAAACAATAAATTGATTTAATATTTTATGATTAGCTTGATTGCAGTAAATGTAAGATAAGCCCCAGAAATGCATCATAATATTTTTTTTTTGCTTGGAAACAGAAACTTACTTCAAGAAATTGATACTTTTATTATGGCAGGAATGTGGATTTCACATTATTACTTTATTTATTAGTTTGATACGGAACATCGCTACCGAAATAAACTGTAAATAAAAACATTTATTTTAAACGTGTAACTGGTTACGCTTCAAGTGGATGGCGGTAAGCTCAAAGAAAAGTTCCATTCTATCTACGAGTATGTTTAGGTAGCTTTACCTAGTTTAATAATGCTGATAAAGGTGAGCTTTTTTTATAGCATATTTATAACCTAACATATAAAACTAAGAACTTAAAAACGCATCATAAAGATGAAAGATCTGATATACTGTGATCAAAAAGTAGTAGACAAATCGTGTAAAAAATCTCGGGCATTAGGAAGTTATGCCCCTATACGAACTTACCACCCATTTTAGGTATTATATATGAATATATTCACTCCAAAATGAGAAAAAAAAACACTTCTAATATCACCATATTTACACACCACAGATATAATAAGGATCAGGACACTATAATATATAGCCCCCATATAAACTCACCTCCCATTTTCTGATTTTTTTTTAAGAAAATGTTTGTTAAATTTTTCTTTAGCTTAAAATTTGACCCAATTATTGAGTATAAAACTTGGCTGTATCGGACTATTGACTCCCCCCACCCCTTCTCCAAATGTTATCCAAGCCCCGATGGTAATAAATAAAATATTCCAAGATATATAATAGCGCATTGTTACTGGAGATGACACATAGATTTATGCATACGACCCTGAAACTGTGAACCAATCAAGTGAATAATGTGTCATGACTGAAAAAACCGCCCAAAGCAAGTTGAAAAATGGTTTTTTTTGTTGTTGAGTTATGGTCTCAAAATTTGACATAGATGTCAGTTTAAGTCCTACTAACTTAAGGAAAATGCCCGGGAAATTTAAAACGATTTGTCTTACTACGATTTGATTACAGTAGTACACGTAGTAGGGTGGTCCAAAATAATATATTTATGCTCCCACCACCTAGGATTGTTCTATGTCGAAAATAAGAAGACCCGTATTTTTTTTAATTGAATAATATTTAATGGTGCCGCCAAGTCCCTGAAGTTTCCAGTGTATAATGCATGGGAAAAACACTTTTTCGTATATTTGATGTAGAAACCTGAAAAAAATATTTTTGAAACGGTTAACGATGTTTCCCTTCATAAATGGTCATAGAATAACACCCAATCATTTATTATTCAATAATAATTTTATTGTAATTTATTAAAAAAATGATTGAGCTGGCTGCGTTAAGTCGGGCTAGTATGTCTGCGTCCTTGTTACCCTGGATAACATTATGAAACTTCCTAAGAACTTAGATTGGCTATCTAAAAATAGCCCTGTTTTTTGGTTTTGCTGAATTGGGAATATATTTCCATTACACAAATTAAAACATACTTGAACCATACTGTTAAATTTTCCTAAGGTTTTAAAGTGACGAGGTCCCATGGTCCCAGCTCATGTACCTTCGGTATAAATTACGAATCCGTCAGGGATACGTCAAGGTAACGTCACGAATATGTAAGATATCCGTCAGTGATTCGTCAGGAATAGGTCAAGTATACGTAAAGGATCTGTAAGATATACATAGTTTATACATAAGGGATCCTAAGTGTACACGTAAGGAGTCTGCATACGCAGTATCCGTAATTCTTACGTAACATAAAAGATTCGTAAGGTATGCGCAAGGGATCCATTAGATATGCGTAAGAGATACGTAAGGTGTGCGATTAGATCTGTAAGGCATGCATAAGTGATCCGTAAGGTATACGTAAGAGATCAGTAACGTAAGTATCCGTAATCCTAACGTAAAAGATCCGTAAGGTATGCGTAAGAGATCAGTAACGTATTAGTAAGGTAACGGATCCCGATAGGTATACGTAAAGGTTTCGTAAAGACACGTACAGGAACCTTCAGTAAACCAGCTTTATACTTTCGCTCAATATTTTATATTGTTATTAAATTAAATTGTCTTTTACGTATGTAAATTAGCTGAGAGTGTATGGCTTCTAATAGTTTATTTAATAAAAACCATTAAAAATATTTTCCAGCGCTCGAATGCTACATTTGCGAAGACTGTGATGAGAACCAACAGATGCATGAGATTGTGATGTGTCCAGCAATAGGCACAACTGAGCTAAGTATAAGCACTGATTTTGTACAGCCAGCGCTACCACCAGCTGCATTGCCTCCGGCAGTACCGGCAGTACCAGCAGTACCAGTGGCGCCACCAGTAAATACAAACACAGTAGCACCACAACCAAATCCAGATGTAACAACAACAGCAACAGCTGCAACAACTGCTGTAGTAATTGCTGCAGCAAGTCCAGCAGCAAATGCAATTGACGAATACGATGAAGATGAAGACGATGATTATGATAGCGATAGCGATGAAGCGCCACCAGCACGTGCAACGCAACGACCAGTTTCAGTTTCAAGACCGCCGCCGCCACCACCAGCAGCACCAGTTCAAAATCAATCAAATTCAACAATACGCCCAAATGGGCCAAACCGGTAAAGTATCAATTTAATGAACTGCGGCAAATAGTGATTACTCGAAGAGGAAGATGAAGAGGATGAGGAATATGATGACAGACGTCGACGTAGTGCTGCATTTGATTTTAAACAACAACAACAACCAATTCCAGAGACAGCTGTCTGTTATATAGTGCGTTTGAATAGTAAGTTTCTATATTTTCAAAATATTTGTAGTATCTTTTAAAATATTTCTTTCCATTCAAAAAAAAAAAAAAAGTAAACGATACAATCATTACAAATCGTGGCTGTACTACAATTTTACTTAACGATAGCCGTACACATAATTGCGATGGTTTATACGAGGGCTGGACAGTTGAGGGTTGCAAACTATGCGAATCAAATAACTGTAATGCACCCTTTGACAGCACTCTGGGTAGTTTAAATGGCGCTAATGTTCAACATTTTGCATTGGGAACAACGCTTTTCTGGATGATTCACTGTCTTTCATTTTATTTTGTGCTTTAGTCAAAGTTTATAAATTCTTACAAATTAAATTTACTTATTATTATAAATCTAATGAAACATCAATAAAAAATTTATTAGATTAATAGTTAAAATTTATGAATATTGAATATCACGCATACGCCTGGTAGTACGCAGCGTTTATTTTTAAAATGCTTATTAAATGCTTACTATTCTGATTCTAAAAGGTACAGCCTATGTAGCCAAGCAGGCGCTTTGATTGGTCAACATAGTTTCTTATCGGTTTTGGGTTTGTCTATATCAATCACTTCAGAGTATCTTTTACAACGTCATCTACAATAGTTATGGCCAAGGCATGAGGCAATCCACTTATTTTAATAGAATTGTTTAATTACTGATAATATTAAAACGTGCCTTTTTTTGTTAAGTGAAAGTAAATTCTTATCACATTGTACACTGGCAGAAATTTTTAAACAAAGTTATAGCAATTTATTTATGAATTAAAAAGAGACGAAAGTTGTCTAAAATTTGAAAAATAAAAAAAAAAAACAGCAGCACCACATATTCGAATGCAGTGAATTAAAGTACATAAGGAGTAATTAGTCATGAAAGGAAGAAAAATGTTGTATTAAGCCAGATACGAAAGAAAAATAGGATCCAGTCGGCCGGGTATTTCGGCTAGTTAAAAAAACTAATTACACTGTGCGATAAAAAAAAAAAATTGAGATTGCTCGGAAATCTTACATTAGAGGATGTAGATCTGCTCGTCAAAAACAAACTGTATACTTAAAATTTTCGAAAGACCACGAAAAAATAGTTTTAGAGTCAAAAAATTATTATAGAGTTTAAATTCAGTCAATTACGAACCGATTTTTATACCCCCCACTAGAGATGGGCGTCGGGCGGGAATCCGCGGGTCCCGAAATGTTTTTCGGGATTGGGCGGGATCGGGAAGCTTTAAAATTTTCGGGAGTTTTCGGGATAGCTCGACTCGATAGTCGAAAATTTTAAAACTTTCCCGATCCCGCCCAATCCCGAAAAAAATTTCTGGACCCGCGGGATCGGAGTTTTCGGGATAGCTCGACTCGATAGTCGAAAATTTTAAAAGTTTCCCGATCCCGCCCAATCCCGAAAAAATTTCGGGACCCGCGGGATTCCCGCACGACGCCCATCTCTACCCCCACACATAGTGTGAAGGGTATTATCAGTTTGTCGGAAAGTTTGTAACGCATTTAAGGAGGCATCGGAGAACCCATAAAGTATATATATTATTGATCAGCTCGACGAGACGAATCAATTTAGCCATGTCCGTCTGTCTGTCTGTCCGTCCGTCTGTCCGTCTGTTGCAATGCATTTTTCTCGGAAAGTTTTAAAGATATTGACCTGAAACTTTAAACTTAAGCTTTTGTGTTCCTAGGCAGTTTGTATGTCAGAACCAAGGTGCCACGCCCACTTTTAGATATAGCCTCCATACAAACTTACCATTTTTTCGATTTTTTGTATGAAAATAGTTATTATTTATGAATGTTTTGACTACAAATCGGGTAAAAACACTTTTAATTCAATTTTAATCCATCCAGTATTAGAAGAAAGGTGCCACGCCCATTTTTTTCGATTTTTTTTTATGAAAATTGTTATTATTTGTAAATTATTTACTACAAATATGGATAAAAGCAGTTTAATGACATCCAATTTCAAAAGAAAGGTGCCACGCCCAAATAGTCCCATACAAACTCAGCTTCCATTTTTTTTTTTTCAAGAAAATGAATAAAGTTTCGTGTGGCGGGTATTTGAGCTTCGGTCCTTCCGAAGTTAACGTTCTTGCTTGTTATTTTTCAACCTGAAACTTTTCAAACTATATCAAGGAAAAACGTTACTTTCGAAGGTGTCGAAGCTAATATACCTGTCACACATCATTGAACGTGGATAGATCTTCGTGTGCAGCAGTTTTATTAAATTTTTCCTTAAAATACTAAACAAATTAAAAATATTCTTAAATATTAAAAAATTCGTGGCCCGGTCTAAACCAATTTTAAAATGGAGATTTGGCTCGTATAAGAAGCATTTGAAGCCATTAGCTCTAAAAACCATTTTTTTTCTTATAAGAACTTCTTATAATGTTGTACGTTTATATGGTTGCTATACCTAAAAATGGGCGTGGCACATTGATTTTAACATAGAAAGTACACAGGACCCAGAAAAGCTTAAGTTTGAAATTTCAGACAGACAGACAGACGGACAGACAGACAGACGGACATGGCTAAATCGATTCGTCTCGTCAAGGTGATCAAGAATATATATACTTTATAGGTCTTCTGAGTTATAGCTTCATAAATGAAAAATAAAGAAAAATCAGTTTTTAGACCCAGATTTTGGTGGTCCCCTAAAATTCTAAGTATACAGTATATGTATTTTTATTCGACCAGACCTACAGCATCTACTATATTGGAATAGTGTAACCCGTCATACAGGAGACGTCGTAGACCCATAAGTATGCATATTCTTGATCAGCTCTGTGAGACGAATCGATCTAGCCATGTCGAAATGAAACTCGAAACTTAAGCTTTTCTCTTTCCGGCGCAGCTTGTATGTTAAATTCATAATGCCAAGCCCACTCTAAGGTATAGCCCCCATACAAATTTACCGCTCATTTTCGAATTTTTGTATGCATGTTTTCACTTCAAATTGTGTAAAAATACATCTAATATCATCTTATGTACCCACCACCAATATGAGACTACTATAAAGTATACCCCTATACAAACTTACCTCCCATTTTCCGATATTTTCAAGAAAATTATTATTGTAAGCTTAAAATTTGATACCAATATTTTGTATAAACTTGAGTTGTATTAGATCATTGATACTCACCCAACCCATCTCGAAGTTCTATCTAAGCCATTGATGATCACACATAAACTATTTTAAAGTTGGTGTGACGGGTATGTAAGCTTTGCTTCCATCGAAGTTAACGATTTTCCTTGTTTTTTAATTTTGCACAGTGTTATTGGTGCCAATTTTTAATAAAAAAAAAATTTTGCATTATACGAGCATGACTAGTTTAAAATAAACAAATTATTTAAACGCCGTTGTCAGAATCTACAATAATTAATAACAAACTAGAATAACTCAAGTATACCAATATTGATGAACTACAATAAATCAAATAGTTTCACATATAGCAAATGATACCTTTAGTCCAAAGGCAAACTCGTATAAATAAAAACCATGCAGACCTTATCTGAATGAGAAAATCAAGAATAAATTCGATCATGACTTCATACAAATTCTTAACAAACTCGAAGCAAATCAAATCAAAAACAATAAAAAATCATAGTAGATTTATTATTTTGATACGAATTCGGCGATTTCTTAAAGATAGATAAGTTTACGATTAATAAATTATTATAGCCACTTACAATTAGTTCAAATGTTTATATTAAGAAATTTAGTAATGAAAAAATTTCTCACAGTAAAAAACAAACCAAAAATTATAAAAAGAGAAGTAATGATTGTACGCGGAAATAAACTCACACAAAAAAAAATTTAATAATCCATTACAAACGATCGAAAAATATGCATTTTAATTAAAACTGGAATTCCAATTTGATTGACAAATAAATTTCTGACCAAAATCGAAAGCGAAACCGTATAATGCATCTGGCGAATGCGTTTTACTTTTTTTGTTAGAATAACAAGATCGTTCAAAAGGAAACTTGTTTTCTGGCGAAATGATTAAAGCTGCCATTGTGATAACATTCATTTAAGGCAATGAATTTAGTAAGTACAAAGCGATTCAGTTTAGCCACATTTCAAACTGTTGACTTCCCCATATGGGTTTTTTCTCTTTTGTAATTTTTTTTTTTTTTTTGTAATAAAATCTCTGACGATTTTATTGTTACAAACGGCTGTGCTGCATTTTTTTACTTCCTGAAATCGTTAAAATTCAAATTTTATTTGTGCAAAACATTCTCGAAATAAATAAATCTGTCTAAATTGTTGTATTTTTTGTGTATCTTGACGCGGATACTAAATGACGATTTGAATAAAATATTTATTTTGGTTACTATTTAACAGATTTGTATCTATTATTCATTTGTTTCGCTCAACATTCGCCGAAACTAAGAAAATGTGTCATAAATGTTGTACCAGAAATTTCAGGTCGCCTTAGAGAAATCGACACGTTAGAAATTGTCGAATAAACCCATGTTAAGATCTAACCGATAATTCGGGCATTGTGTGGTGAAGCCGTGTGGCCAAGAAACCATGGATGAGAACTTATTGTCAGACATCGAGGAACAGTGAAAAAAGACTAAGGCGGATCTGTCAATATCAGCGAATATTATTCAAAGCTTTTGGAACTAGCGCACACTTTAAGGACCTTGAGTAAACCCTTTTTATACCCGTTACACATAGTGTAAACGGGTATATTCAATTTGATCAAAAGTTTGTAACACATTGAAGGAGGCATCGGAGACCCAATAAAGTATATATATTCTTAATCAGCTCGATGAGACGAATCGATCTAGCCATGTCCGTCTGTCTGTCTGTCCGTCTGTTTGTTGCTATGCGGTTTATTCAATGAAGATATAAAGATTTTGGGCTGAAATTTTAAACTTAAGCTTATCTAGGCAACGACTAGGTTAAGTTCGAAAATGTGCCACGCCCATTTTTAGGTATAGCCCCCATACAAACTTATCGATTTTTTTCGATTTTTTCTTAAAAAATAGTAATTTTTTATGAATGTACTCGCTCCCAATTGGGTAAAAACATTTCTTTTGTCATCCAGGGTCAAAACCAAGACGCCACGCCCATGTAACGGGTATTTCAGCTTCAGTTCCACCGAAGTAAACGTCTTTCCTTGTTTTACACTCTGTTCCTGAAGAGAAATGGGTATATTAAGTTTGTAAAATGTATGTAACAGGTAGAAAGACGTTTGATAGACTCTATAAAGAATATACAGCAAGGCTCCATTTGAGTTAAATCAAGTACAAAAACTATAGGCAGTTAGGTATGGGAAAATTTTGAGGAATGGGATATCGAGCTCATTGTGAACGCGAAATTCGATAACACCGATTTCTCTTATCGGTTCGATTAATTTGGCAATGGTAAGGTGACCATATTTATGAGAACAGCTGCCAAAATATCCGCAAAAATAAACATTTTCTTATATGCTTCAGCTGTACATATCCAAATGTCGGATTACCTTTTCCTGCTCGTATTGGACAGCAGCAACTAATGCTGTTGATACTGTACAATTTGTTCACTACATAACGAACAAAATCAGCTGTTTGAACTCGAACGCTAAACGCAATGGCAACACTATTACGCGTTTTTCGATAAATTGTTAACGCGATAACAAAACGCGTTACAGTGAAAATTTACTACATATTAGACTCTCCTAAGCCGTCAAGTGATCATTTACAAATGGTTTTTTTTCCATTTTAAGGGGTATCCCCCAAACAAACCTACACTGAAAGCTAAGAATAATCTGGTCTAAAAGTATCAGAATAAGATGCTTTCAGCTATTCTGCGTTGAAACTAGACCAGCCGGTATAAAGCAGTATATAGTATATATAAATTATTCCACGTCAGCCAAGGGGTTTTTCCGCTGGCATTTTCTATTTTGAAATTTTAAAATTAGATAAGTATCGTATTTTGTCCTGCATATTTTGTTTTTCAAATTCGGGCAGATGACATTTTAAAGGTATTATTTTAGCATTAATTATCTACGTATATTTTTTTTTAATAAAAACTGTTCAGAGTCGAGTGGTGGCTCACTTACCGTAGAACAACACCAACAGTTCCTGCAAAGTATCTGCATACTTTTTTTAACTTGAAATAATCGTTTTTCGATTGCTGCAGTCTACTATTATATTACCCTATTTGCGTATTTTCATTCATTTGAAATTGAATGAAATAGTTTTCTCTTATTTTTATTTATTTATTTTTATTATTAAAAAACATTTTTTTTTTTTTTATCAATAACAAAAACATTTTAATATTTTTTTAAGCTTTTGTATAATTTCTGTTTTTTATTATGTTCACATAACAAATTATGAAATTAGCAACAAATTATCGATAAAAAAATGATTGAACTTTGGTTTTTATATCTAAAAAGAGTTTTGATAAAACAAAATTTGTTTATTTTGCGATATTTGGTAACCAAAGAGAACCACGATTCACTCATTAAATATTCACACATTAGCGTTTTACGTGACATCGCCAAAATAGAGATAGAAAGCAAAATATAGAAAAATTGTGATAATTAAATATGATTTTTTTTTATTTTTAGCAACATTTCCATTTTTTATATGAACTATAAACAAATGATCTATCACTTTAAATAGAAAATTGTTTCAACGACAAATGATCATCGTACTTTGAATACTATAATCTACATAAACTCAATAAATTGACGGTTTTTTGAAAACAGCATTACACGTGTCATCCAAATGCTTCATGACACATGGTAATATGTCGTTGACTCAATTGAATTAACACTTCAAATTGTCGAAAAGATTTAGTGTAGGAATTAATGAGAATTAAATATACAAATGCCAAATATGGCAGAAAACATAAAAAAAAACATAATTTTATTTTTTTTAGTTTTAACATTAAAAGCCTATTATTAAAAAAATTTAAGTAATAAAATTGATGGTCGCATAGATTACCGCAAATGTTTATAAATTGGACCCAGTGTAACTTCAACGAGATTGCATGGATTAAAACTGGGAGACATGACGCACTAGTTTTGCTATACCAGAACTCTCCTTCGCAAATTATGATTGGAACTTAAATTTTATACCCGCCACGCAGTGTGAATTTTATAGTAAAGGTACTTTGTAAAAAAATACAATCTATATAAATAAAACAGTAAAAATGTTTCTATGTCCGCTGTGGTCGTTGAAATCATCTAATCCATGATTCCCAAACCGGTTTTATTTGAAAGGCAACAATGCAAGTAAATTAAAATTCCATTAAAACAATGTATTAGGCACTCGGTTCATTTAAGAAGACGATTTTGTAATTTTTTATGTTTTCATTATACTAACCCCAACATTTTAGGGACTCGCTGCAATCATGAAAAAATAAATAAATAAAAAAATCAAACAAAAAATAGCTAAAAGCGGCGTTCCCCAAAATATTTTAGAAACGGTGCAATCAAAAAGAAACTGGTATTTTTTAGTATATTTTTATATTACCCCCAACATATTTTTCGACTGCAATAAAAAAAATAATAGTGAAAAGTGCCATTGAAAACGAATCGGAAAGAGCCGAAAGAGCAGCCGAAACGTCCGTACAATGTAGTAGCATACGCTGGGTATCCGGTAGTATTAAAATTTTTTTTTTTTTATTTTGTATGAAAATTTTTAATATGAAAAATTTGTTTTAAGAAAATGTTTAGTAACTTCGTCAATAATTGTCAGATTTTTCCCATTTAACATCTATTCTACTCGTAAAAAAACACTTGTTTGGTCCTAGGCATGACAGAACCAAGGTGCCACGACCATTTTTAGTTATAGCTCCCATACAAACCTTCCGGTCATTTTTGAGTTTTTCTATGAAAATGCTTATTTTTTTCTGATTTTTTGATCCTGAGTTCTTTCCATGTTAGAACCAAGGTACACCGCTCATTTTATGGCATAGCTTCCATACAAACCTACGCCAACTTTCAAGTTTTTTTAATAAAATTCTTTTTATTTCTGAATAAATTCGATTAAAATTTGGTAAAATCGCTTCTTATGTCCATCCAAGTATACACTACCGATATAATAAAGATCGGGCTAATATAACATACAAACTTTGGTCAAACTTGACCAAACTCATGGTAAAATTTTTAGATAAAATTTCTAAATAATTATATAAATCAAGTTGTAATGGAAAATACTGAAATGAAGTTACAAAAACTATAAAAAAATATAAAAAAAATAGCACATGTTTAAAATGAGGAACAACACTGTAAGGGGTCCAAAATATCAGCATATCAAGTAGCACTACAAAAAAAAAAGTGAATTCGTTTTAACTGTTCTATTTACTCGTTAGCTGCTCATTTAATCAGTCAACAAAAAAACTAGCTCAATTACGAATATTAAAATTAAAGGTCATCAGAAAATAAAAAAAATCAGTTGCCAACTTAAAATGCGCCCAAGTGGAAAATTTTTCCAACACTTTAAGTCTACTGACTCTTCCTCAACCTTTTATTCATTCATTCACTCGTTCATTAGTATGTTCCTGTGTTAATTTTGTACAAACGCGCAATTGTCGAATTTTTTATTTTTTTCGCTTATCATACTAAAAAAAAATTATTTAAATTTTAAGTAAATCACGTAAATATACAAAATGCAAAATACAAATGAGAGATAAACGAATGAAACTTGCTAATTGCAACTTGAAGTTGTAAAAAAAAAACAAAATACAAAAACATTGAAAAGATGTCGAAAAAAATGAATTTAAATAAACAAAAAATACAAATCAAATTGTGATAATAAAACAAGACAACTGCAAGATACGCTATACAATCTAAAAGATACAAAAAAGTATCTTATAGATTTTTTCAACTTTGAAGCTGCCGATTTAAAAGTAATGTGATCATTTTGTCTATATTTAATCTAATAATTAGAAGGTTTAAAGAGCATTATAATGCTTAGCTGCAGCGTATAAAAAACATCATAAGCCTGACTCTCGCAATATACAATTTATTTGTTTATTAATTTTTTTTTCGATGCTTGCACAATCATTTTTTTTTTTGTTAATTTTATAACTTTATTTTTATTTTTTTTTTTAATATATTTATACCACGTGCGCGAACATCAGTATTATTATTTTTATTTTGCATATATAAATAAAAATCATTTGATTCAGAGTGCATGATTTTCGTATTTATATTCTCATGAGTCGTCTTGGTTAAGATTTTATTATTCCCACATGCACCTATTTACAGCTAACATGTATAATTGTCATTTTCTAATTTTTCCTAAAAGGTTTTTACTCATCTGAACTATATTTAAAATAGAGCATCATTATTTGGTTTATACATACATACCCTAAGATATTTTGATAAACTATGAATTACTTAAGATGTTGGGAAAATACTCTGATTCATTAGTGTTCTCTTTGGGGTTTACTTTTTAATTGATCAACGATTTTTTTTGTCGTTCAATTCACGTAGACAAATCGAAACCGTTGACCGCACGCTAAAAAATTATTTTAAAAAAGTTCCCAAAGCAACTGATTCAGTAATACTAAAAACACTCAGTTACACACCACAGTACGCCCCCGTATACTGTGCAGCTGCGCAGATTCTGATTGTTTTATGAATGTGATAACTAAAACGAGACTAACCAATGGGCGTAGCGCTACTGTTAGCTACCTTTGGAACTATAAGTAAAATAAAATAATATACGCGAATTTAGTAATCGTACAGCTGTGACGTCACATTTTATGCTCATGCAAAATTTTCAATTATTTTTCTCTTTTTATTTGTACTCTTTTGAGTTTGTTTTTTACTGTTCTGCAACTTTTAATTGATTTTTATATGAGTGCGGCATAATAAAGGGTAGATACCCTTCATAAAAATGTTTTTTTTGTTTTTAGTAAATTTAGTTTGAATTCTACAATACCCCTCATTATCAAAATGAATTGACTGCGATCTCCTAAAAATAGTTTAGTATATAAGCTGATTGTCTCTTACAATATTTGCATTTCGTGTTTCAGGTACGGGAATCAAATTATATAAACACCGAAGAAACTTTGATCCGTTAGAGAAATGGTCAGTGTTGCAGGATCAGATTTTTTCAAAGTCGATTGATTTTCGAGATATTGTTGTCTTAAACGGATTTCGGATTTCTTAAAAAATAAAAGGATTTTTGAAATCTTTGGTTTTTATGGATTGATTCCCATAATTAGAACGGAAGATATCAACATCATTTTATCTGCTATCAACCATTCTGGATCATTTTTGTTGTCAGATTATTGGTTTAGAAAATGTTCACAGATTAATTTACATACTTGATAAATTTATAAACAGTTCCTAAGCCAATAATCTGACGCCAAAATATTGCTTAGATGGTTTGATATTAACTAAAATGACGCTTATAACCATGAAGATCAGAACCCAAGATCTCATCATCATTTGAAAAAAGAAATATTTTCAAAAAAACCTAAAGTTTAAGATAACAATATCTAAAAATTTGATTCTATATTAAAATTTAAAATTAAAAAATCGATATCCACAATAGTTCAAAAAGTATTCATGTAATAAATCAAAAAATACTAAAAGTACTTATGCCGACTAGTGCAAATAGGCGCTTGATGTGTATGCGTACTATCCTCAGTTTTCAAATCTTCTCTTTTTATAGTGATGTAACATTTTTGTGCCCTTTCTAATCCATTCATTCATTGATCTGTTTTTTTTCAATAGAACTCTGAGAGTTTAGAAACCATTTTTAAGTGAATCAACGGTGTAGCTGCTCCGTCCAGTTTACATGCAACATTCTGCTTGATCAGCTCTAAGAGAGAAGTCTATTTAGCCATGCATGTCTGTCCGTCTGTCTGTTTACAGCTATAATTTATATATGGTCCGTTTTGAAGATATTGATCTGAAGTCAAGTTCAAGTGGAAAATTCAAAGCTTCACGCCCACTTTTAAGTATAGCTCCCATACAAACGTACGGTTCGTTTTTCGAGTTTTTATATAAAAAAAAAAAGGTTTTTCTTTATGAAAGCATTCACTCCAAATTGAGTAAAAACACTTCTAAGTCAACCTATTTATAAGATGGCAATCGGACAACTAGCCCCCATACTAACTCACCACCGACTTTCTGAATATATTTTAGAAAACTATTTTTACTGCTATATTTTAAACTTTATTTGGGTTGTATTGACCCATTGACCCTCACGCAACCCTTTCCTATATGAGGAAATACTTTATATGTTAATACAATATAAGTTCTCATCGACTTGATAATATCAAAAACAAAGAATAGTTTCGGTCTATAAATCTAAAATGGTCCGTTCTGAAGTTGGAAACTTACCTCATTTCGATCATTCCGGTTCATCTTTGCAAATTAAAAAATAATTTGTAAGTTATTGTTCGAATTTCGCTGTGAGAACGTTAGAGAAAAACCAATTCAGCTGAATGTCTCGTTCGGATCTATAAAAATAAGTTCGATATTGTTTTATTGATTTTTTTCTTGTTTTGTATTTAAGGGGTTATATACAGTTAGGATTTTCAAAAAATTGAATTTTTTTTTGCCTTTTTTTATGTATATATATCTGAGTGTACACACACAAAATTTCAGTTAATTTCAAAGTTAAAGACACATTAGTGAAGGCGCGCCGAGAGATCTCGCAGTGCTTTCAAAACTTTAACGCGTTTTTCTCGAAACGGTGTTTTCAAAGTCGGTGAGCAAGATTTCTCAGAAACGGCTGAACCGATCGGTCTGAAATCTTTACACAAGCTTCTTAACTATATTTTTTAGTAATTAATCGAAGGATTTCCCCATCCGATGAAAATTTCTTATTTTTTAAACAATTAAAGAGCCGAATTTTGGTCAAAATCGAACCTTTTGCTTTGAGTAGCCGCCATTTTTTCAATAATTTTTTTTTTGCTAATTCGTTCGATTAATCACTAGATTATTTATTATATTAATGAAATCTATTTGGTTTTTGCATTTTAGATGATCCAGTCCAGAGATATCGTGCTCACCGCAAGAGGCTTTTTTTTTTGCGGACCTTTTCAAAATTGGCTATATCAACGTTCCCGATAATTATTTTTTTGGCAATAAAAAATATGTGAATATAGTTTAAGGTTGCCATAATATATCTGCAAGTTTCAAATCAATAAACCAAATAGTTTGCTTAGAAAATTCTTGAAAAGTGCCTTTTTTTCGACCTCCTAACTGTATATAATCCCTTAATTTTAATTTAGACTATTTTCAAGCATATATTTAATAACTCAAAAGGGTAAAAAAATTTCGTACAAAATTAAAATATTTATTTTTGCATGATCTGTCAAACATTTAAATTTTCTCTTAATTTTAAATAATTATTTTGATTTTTAACGCTCATACGCTCTCTTTTGCTAAACGCTCTCTTATTTGCCAAAGCAATCGTTTTGATCGTTTAAAATAAAATTGAATTCGTTACGAAGTTAACTGAACACACAGATACACACACACACATACACTTACACATGAATACATTCAAATACGCACTGCAGTCTGCTACTGTTTTTTTGTGCGCTGTTGACCAGTTTGCAAAAAAAAAAAAAGTACAAAATCATATAAAAACATAGAAGCAGATCATAAGATTTTCAGTTCATTTTAAGAATTTATAAACGTCGGTACACACGGCAATAAGAAAATAATAAAATAAAATCAAATTAATTCAAAATCGAAAACGAACGTACTTAATTTAATTGCTTAACGGATTTTACCAACGAATTAAAGTTATTAGTGCAATTTATTTTTTTGTTATAAATTAAAGATTTATACTTAAAAAAAAATATTTTAAAATAAAAACAAATAAACTTAAAACATACAAAATGCATTACCAAAGCACAATTTTAAGCACTTTGTTGCTCCTGTTTGTGACACAAGGTAAAAATTAATAAGGATTAAATAAAAATCTATACGAAAGTTCAGAAAAATGACTCAAAAAAAAAAAATAGAAATTTTTGCAAAAAAAAAAAAAAAAAAGTGAAAAATTGAATTTGCTTAAAAAAAAATATATAAAATAAAATAATTTTATCGATAAAGTGCGCTAATTTAATTTATACATGATTTATGACATTTGACAATTAGTTGGCATTTCTTGTATTTTGTTTGTCTTTATAATTGGACAAGCGACTTAATGAAATTCTTGTATTTCGGTGAGAATTTTTAAACTGTATTGGACATTGGTCATTTAATTTATAACTATTAATAATAAAAAAAGCTCGGATATTTTGCAATAATAAAAAATTTGCACATTTTGGCAGAAAGTATTTACGATATTTATGACTTTCTAAAGAAACAAAACTGTCAGATATTGAAAAAATGTACGTCAAATTTTTTTCGCTGGTCTCATATCAGCTTTGTCGATATAATGTATTCAAAGGTGGTAACCAAAACAAATATTATAAAAATAGAAAACCCAGTCAAAATATTTATAAATCTTTTATATAGAGAGTGAGTGTATCAATGTTTGGAATTCGCATATTATACAATATTAAAATACTATATACAAAAATAATCTAAAGTTGAAAAAATACTTTTTGATTATCTTTTTTTTTTTTTAATTAAAGTGCGGAAAATGTTATCATCTTCAGTAAATGAAACTTTTAAAGAAGATAAAGAAATTTTTAAGTATTTTGAAAATTAAAAATACGATCCGGAGCTCATTACGATTTAAAACTATAAACCCTGTCCGTTCTTCTGACCAGTCAGATTTCTAGGTTATTAATACAATCGCTTAGATAGTTTGCATTGTACTCGACTACATATTATTGCAACGTTAAGCCAGACATGAGAGTGGGAAAGGGAATCGTTCACTTCAAGCTATTAATTTTGAACAATATCTTTGGTATTGGAAAAGGGTTTTAAAAACAATATTTTATTGGAATAGAATATTTCAAAAATGGTTTTTATCACGGGCGTCAAATGTCCGAACTCAGGCCTGACGAGAGGAGCAAGAGAAGTGTGAATATTTTCCGGTTATAGAAATGTGGCCTGTGGCTTTTTAGATATTTTATTTTTATTTGTTTTAGTTTTTTGCTTCTTACTTTTAATACTGTGAATATGGGATACTACTTTCTTGGGTCCGAATTTTACCTCTTCGGAACTGTAGGTAACTATTACATTTAGTTTGGTCTTAACGGTCTAGACCCAACGGTCTTTTCAAAACTAAAATGAGGATTTAATGCTCTGATAAATATTATTCTTGATTTTTGTCGAAAGCTGAGTCGATCTAGCAATGCCAATTTGACCAATCTATCTTGTTGTTCGCTTTATGAAACGGATTATCTTAGAGACTATAATAAAAATTGAGCATTAAAATCTGGAACTTAGATTCTCCAAATTGATAAAGCGGTTCCATATAAGTTTTTCCTAAACGCATCCTAAGGTTCTTTTTTTATGACTGAAAAAAATTTAATTTTTAATGTAAAATTTTCTGCTGAATCTATATGTAAAGTCAAATATTAAATAAAAAATTTTTACCAATTTAAAAGATATAGCAAAATTTCATTTCATTTTTGAGTTGAAAAAAATTAGTTTAACAAATTTCAATTATCTCTGGATGTATTGATCTGAATTTAAAGTAATTTATATAAAATAAAAGGTTATTTTATTTCCTATTAATATTATGTGCAATACTTTTTAATCAAACCGACGATTTCGGAGTTATTTGGGAAAGTTTCGAGAACACTGCATAATTTACAAAAAAAAAAAAAAAATATATACAAAAAAAAAAAACTAATTTTTGGTTTAAATTAAGTCTTGAAAAATATGTTTACTTTCGCTTTCTCTTATGAAAGTCAGAGTATTAAAAAAATAATTCAATGCTGATTAGATAGATAGAAGTGACTAAGGGACAGTTCCAAGCAAGTAAGCTTGTCTTGTCCATAGTCTGGATGATGTTTATGCTGAAAACAACAAAATTTTTGAATAAGATTTATATGAAATATATAGCTCTCATACAAGCTTAACCCTAAATTTTGGAATTTTTCTGTTTTATCTGAAATCTGTAAACTAAAAATTTTCCCTTATTTCATATACAAATCAATTTATTTGTACTTTCAATAATATTTCAACTTGAGAATATCTGTCTGTTGTAAATTATTAGTGTCTATTGTAATAAATAATATTTGCAAAAAAAAAAAAAAACAAGTTTTAATTTTGCACATCTTCTTAATGCAACAAAGCATTTCAATCAACAATTCTCTCTAATTAAAATATTCCTTGAAAATAATTAACCTGTATACTAAAATTAAGCTTAGAAATTCTTACTAAAATCCAGCAACAAACAGAATTGCTTACAATTAAAACAAAGCTAAGCTAGCAAGCTTAGCAGCAACTAATTGTAAGCATTTAAGTTGGCTTGTGCCAGGTTACACTCGAAATTGTATAAATTAATAATTAAAAAAAAAAAAAAAAAGCGACTGTGGTTTCCCCACGCGTAAAAACGACGAACGGGTTTTATTTTGACGCTACAAATGTATCTATAAGATACATTTTTTTTGCATTTATAAAAACAACTATAAAGAATATAAAGTTATTAAATTGATTTGCATTGCGCATCGAATGAAATGTAACTTTGTTTTAAATACAATAATGGAAAAAATCTTTAAATTCATTTAAATGCAATGTAACGCATGTGGGATTTTTTTATTATTATTATTTTGCGTTCTCTGCGCAATTCTTAAATACATTAAATGGGCAAAGTCATACAGCATATTAAATTTATAATTATGCGTCTAGAAAGCGAACCATATTGAATTAAAAATTAGATATGTACATTGCGCATGAGGAAGTTACAATTGTAAAAAAAAAAAAATTGAAATAATTATTTATGAAAATAAAAAGTAACATACTAAAAATAAAAATAGCTAAAATTTAATTTAAAATAACAACATTCTCCAATTTGGTAACAATTTAAACTGTAACGGAAATGAAAAAATTAAATAAAAAAAAAAATGTATCTCAAAAAAAAAAAAAAAAAAAAAGAAAACAAAAAAACAAATTGACATTGAAATTTGCTAATTTGAGAGTCATAATAAAAATGTTTATAAAAATATCAAATTGAATATTAAAAAAAATACAAAGTAGTCATAAGGCAACAAATTAAATTAGCACTTTTAGAGTAACTCACGCATAAACAAATTTACTTTGCATATCAAAAAAAAAAAAAAAACAAAAAAATAAAAATAAAAAAATTTAATAAAAATAAATAATAATAATAAAAAAATAAATAAATAAAAAAAAAATAAAAAAAATAAAAACAAATAAAAAAAATAAAGAAAAATAAATAAATTAAAAAAAATTAAAAAATAATAATAAATAAGTAAAAAAATAATAATAATAAAAGCAACAAGCAAGAACGTTAACTTCGAAGGACCAAAGCTCAAATACCCGCCACACGAAACTTTATTCATTTTCTTGGAAAAAAAAGCTGAGTTTGTATGGGACTATTTATTATAGTGGCTCGATCCTTGTCATATCGGAAGCATATTTATAGGATAACAGTAGAAGTCATTTTACACAGATTGGAGTGAATATATCCATAAATAAGAACTATTTTCATACAAAATCTGAAAAATGGGTGCTTGGTTTGTATGGGGACCATATCAAGAATGGGCGTGGCACCTTTCTTTTGAAATTGGATGTCATTAAACTGCTTTTATCCATATTTGTAGTAAATACATTTACAAATAATAACAATTTTCATACAAAAAAAAAAAACAAAAAAATGGTAAGTTTGTATGGGACTATATCTAAAAATGGGCGTGGCACCTTGGTTCTGACATACAAACTGCCTAGGAACACAAAAAGCTTAAGTTTAAAATTTCAATATCTTTAAACTTTCCGAGAAAAACGCATTGCAACAGACGGGCAGACGGACGGACAGACAGACAGACGGACATTGGATTCGTCTCGTCGAGCTGATCAACAATATATATACTTTATGGGGTCTCCGATGCCTCCTTAAATGCGTTACAAACTTTCCGACAAACTGATAATACCCTTCACACTAGTGTGTGGCGGGTATAAAAATTATGAAAAAAAATATGTTATAGTCTGGTGATCCGTTTATATTGTACACCAACTTCTAGAAGAAAGTGTCTAAACATTTAAAATTAGACAGACAGGCGGACAGGCAGACGACATAAGGACAGATAGAAGGATCGACGGATGAAGGAATTGAAAAGACGGATGGATAGATGGTTGCATAAACAGACAGACTGTCATACAGACAGACAGGCAGACACATAGACAGGCATAAAGACAGACAGACAGACAAACAGACAGAAGGACGGAAGAATAGCGGATGGATGGATGGATATACAAAAAAGTCAACAGACAGACAGACAGACAGGCATACAGATAGACAGACAGACAGACAGAAGAACGGAAAAATAGCGGATGGATGGATAGACAAAAAGCCAGACAGACAGGCATACAGGCATACAGACAGAGAGAAGGACGGAAGAATAGTAGATAGATGTATAGACAAAAAGCCAGATAGACAGACAGATACACAGACAGAACGATAGACGTATGATGAACAGACGGATGAATAGAATGTTGGATAAACAGACGGACAAACACACATACAGTCAAGCATACAGACGAAAGGATGGAGAGACAAAAAGACAGAGAGAGACGGACAGACAGATACAATTGTATTTCAATAAAGTCAACGAAAATTTTCTCTACTACTTCACATATGAAAAAAAGTATGTGTGGAGTATAAAAAAATGTGCAATACTACATATACAAAATAAAATATATTCCAACAACAAAAATTATTTAATAATAAACTCGTGTCTAAAATTTCCATTTCGGCATCATGTGTTTGGCGCTCTAGAACGTTTTTTTCTTTTTCTTTTCTTTTTTGTTGCGTGTTGCTTTTAAGCCAAATTAATGCACATTTAACCCAACATGTCAAAACGTTTAAAACAAATTATTTAGTCTTTGCTTTTGTTTAATTAGTTTACTAATCGAATTTTATTTTCACTGGCGTGAATGCCAATAATTAAGATAAAACAAATAAGAATTCTTAAATGTAAAAATGCAAAATCATATTTTACAAAAATATATAAAAAAAAAAAAATATATAAAAAAAAAAATATAAAAAAAAATTTAAATAAAAAAATTAAAATAAATAAATAAAAATTTATTTACATATTTGTTTATCACGTGCAATGCGCCATCAATCAACGTGATGTATTTTGTTCTGTTGTTCAGTTTTTTTTTCAATTATTTTATCAACTTCAATTATTTTTTATATTTTTTTGTAACTTTAGTCAAATAAAAATCATTTATTTACATATTTAATTGTTTTGTAATTTTGACAAGCAAAACAAATGCTTTTTTTTTACATTTTCGATACGCTTCAAGTGTTTGGACAAGGCATTGTATGCTATAAATAAAACTATTGTTATAATCTTCATATAGGTTCAGGGACTCCCATTTGAACAGTATGCTTTGTTGTATTTTTTTGTGTGCCACTTCGGTTAACTCAATAAACGAATATAACTGACGAACCGATGATTCGTCTTTGATTCGGCTCATACATTTATCCGATTTAACAATTATCCGAAGTTTCGGTTATCCGATCGAAGCTAAACGATTATGCGATTAATTGAATATTATTGGAGTCATTGAATATTATTTTGTTTTTTGTTTTCTTTATGAAGCATAACAAAGAAGAAGCATCATACAAAAATTAAAAAAGGTTTCTTTTTTAATTGCTTCGAGAGAATATTGAATTAGTTAGTAAGCTACAAAAGAAAAAAGGACACAAAGCGAAACGTTCCACCACTTGAGTTGGCACGATTAATTGTAAAATAAGTGATAATCGGTCATTTTTCGTTTATTTATTCGTTTCTGATTTTCATAGCGATGGCACGATTAATCGTAAAATTGGTAGTAATAGTTTATTTTCTTAATCGATTAATTATAGTTTTTTGTCATCCATATTTATCATTGGGCTACATCCCCAACTGGTAGCCCTCATCTAAAAAAACTTTGGACAAAATGCTTACATGCTTCTGCTTTAGCTCAATCGCATTATACCGAGTAGCCGAATAACTTAATCGAATATTCGACACGATTTAAATCGAAATCGAAATACTCACGTCCAAGTCAAACGAGTCAAAACAAGTCGATTGTTTGCCTAGCAGTTCACATGATTATCTCAATTCGATTTCATTTGGAGTATCCGATTTAACGGGTTTCAGATAATTGTACTTGGTGGCTACTGCATGGAGGCTACTATAAAAAGTAAATTTTTTTTTTAAATATTCAAATTTTATGGCATCTCAGAAATAATTTGTGTAAAAAGTATAAAAAGAACACAATCTAATGAAATCTTGAGCACATTTAAAGTGATCAGCAATATTGTTTGCAAAAAAAATTCACTTTCGGTGATATTTTCACAGTGATTTAAAAATCACAATGTTGCACTGCGACTAAGAGTAGTGATTTGCGAATTATTGTTCCTCACTGAACATGTTCAGTTACTGGCGATTTTGTGTATCGCTCTTCGCGAACAGTGAAACTGTCCAATTATTATTAGTGATTGGTTCATATTCATATAAAAGCAGTGATTTATGTTTCAATGAATTAAAACAAATTCGGTTTGTTGTTTTCGTGTAGCGAAAGAGTTCACTTAGCGGCATTTTTGGGTATCACACTTCGCGAACATATAAAATGTTCAGTGATCGCTACTTGTTTTTTGCGAACAGTGATTTTATCACTGTTTGCAGTCACTGCTAATCACATTGCGACTTAAAAATCACTTTTTTTTTGCCAACACTATACAGCAAGTCTTCCATGACAATATCATATAAATTATTACACACAATATTCGAATTATAACAACATAAACATGCGTATGCATATTCTGAGTAACTCACGAGACTTTATCTCTTTTATGTTTAAGTAGCTAAAAAACAAAACGAAAAAAAAATATATGGATACCTACTTTTATTTTTCTTAAGCATATATTTGCATATAGTACAAATTTATTACAGAATAACAGCAAATATGATATACAATCTTATCATTTTACAACAACGGATGTTTAGCCTCACAGCATAATAAAATATTTGCAGCTATTTAATGTGTACTTTCAGACAATTAAAACACAAATTTCCGCATTTAAGACAAACAAATAAAAAATTATGATAAACCGTAACAAAAAATAACTTTATTGATTTTAGTTTTCCTAGAAACAATAAAAATCAAGTAATTTAATATTGATTTATAATGCGCACATGTCTTATGACAAGATAAAAAAATTGTTATAAAGATATCAAATTAAAATTTAATATTTTTTTTTTTTTTTACAGCCTACAGCGCCAATCTGATGTGCTATGTCTGCGATGATTGTACAAAAATCAGTGCAGATACGCCACTATTAGCCTGCGATGCTGACTATTTTAATCCAACAACAGACAACACAGACACACCCACAGAGACAACAACCGATATGTCAGATACAACTACAGACACAACAACAACAACAAGAACTGTAATAACTGAATCCACTGAAAAACCAATGCCAACACCAGCAACTGTTGGTCCAGTTGAGACAACAAGTGCAATGCCAACACCACCGGAAGAGGATTTAATTGCAATGGAAGGTGTTGTTCCAGCCGTACGTAATGCAACACAACAAGAAGTTGTAACAACACTTTTACCAGTGTCGTCCTCGTCAACAACAACAACGACAACAACAACGACAACTAGCGCACCTGTTGCAGCAGATAATGCTACAACAACAACAACAGCTGCAACAGTAACTGAAATACCAAGCAGCAGCAGCAGCACTAATGCATCTGAATTTCGTATACGTCAAGTACGCTCTTTGGTCGATACAGATGTTACCTATCATTGTTTTAGCGTACAGAAGAACGGTGCGTATGCGTTATATATATATTTTTTTTAATGTTTTAATTAATTTTTCTTATTTAAATTTTAGTTAATGGATCTCAAATTACACAACGTGGCTGCTCACGCGTTACCACAATGGAAGCCGTTTGTACACAACTTAAAGCCGCAAATGAAGACGTTAAACTTAGCAAATGCAATCCGTGCAGCATTTCCAAGTGTAATGGTAGCAGCGCTCTGAGTGTTTCTTTGTTGACATTGATAATTGCTGCCATTGCTGGTTTTCTGAGTCGCAATTAAATGTTATTTTTTGTGTGCTACAACCAAATCATTCCAGTCATAAAAATGTGAAAGTTTTTATTTTGAATAAAAGCATTATGCAACACACATACCACAACACACAGACACACACACACACACACATCATATACACTAACAAGAACAGAAAAAACGAATATCGAAATATTTTTTAATTATACATATATGATTATTTTATGTAATGTTAACTAATCGTAGTATTTAATCATAAGTTCAATTAAATAAAACAAAAATCCAAATTAAAATTTTTATGAAATTTTTATTTAAGAATAAGTAAGCAAAGGAGAGTATACCCATAAGTATACCAATTTGGATCTGTACAGAATTTTCGGTCAATTTGCCTTTTATACCTATTTAGGCAGATGCTGTGGGGCTGTTTTCATAGAATGGTGTGGGACCTCTGGTGAAGATTGTGGGTAATATAGATGCCAACTATTATGTTGGAAGGTGTTATGTTACCTTTCTCTGAAGAGGAAATGCCGTTACGGTAGGGTTTTCAACAAGAGAATGATCCGAAACACACATCAAAAGGAACAAAGGAGTGGTTCCGGTGCCATAAAATCAATGTTTTGCAGTGGCCTGCACAATCACCGGACCTCAATCCGATGGAACACCTCTGGATAGATGTGAAGAAAGGTGTAAGAGCTGCTAAGCCAAAAAACTCCGAAGTTTTATGGCAAGCAGAAAATACTTGGGAGAATATTCCAATCCCTAGATGCCGCACGCTGATAGCTTCCATGAAGTTCAGATGCATCGAAGTCATCAAAAATAATGGAGTAGCAACTTCTTACTAAATGTATATGCCTAAATGTGTATTTATAGTCTGTTAACATTAACTAACGATTGTTTTTTTTTTTTCCATTGTTCTCTGTTCTTTTTCGAACAGCTGATTTTTGACTTCAACCACCAAACTTGCCAGAACAGCAGAAAAAAAAAAAAAGGATAAGCAAAATCAAAAATAGTTCAAATACGTTAAAACAATAGCAACCAATGTTTATAGAAGGACCGATTATTGAGGTGGGTCTTCTACAGCATATAGCCCCCATACAAATCTACCGCCAATTTTTGAGTTTTTATAAGAAAAATGATTTATTTATGAAGCAATTTGTGTCAAAAACGGGGAAAATACTTCTTATATCAAGCCATGTTTAGAAAAGGACCCATTGTTGAAGTGGGATCACTATGACATACAACCATAATAGAAATGTGCCTCTAATTTTTGAGTATTTGTATGAAAAAAGGTTTATTAATGAAGCGATTTATTTCAAATATCTTCAAAACACTAATTACAGCAACCTATGATCACATGATTTTACTAGGATCTTTATATCATATAGCCCCTATACAAACCGAAGGCACAAATTCATTCAAGAAAAGCTTCGGTTCCAACGAAGTTAACGTTTTTCCTTGTTTTGAAGCATTTTCCTACGCTTTTTACAGCATATCTCTGCGAATACTGGCAATTTCTGGCATATATTGGCTTTGAACTGATCCTGGAACACTGATTTACCGACATAAACCTTCCCCTTTAGCTATTCCTAGAAGAAAAAGTTTGACTTTATCAGTCATGATTGAATTTTGCAAAAATTCCGTTCGATTTCCTTGACATTTTACTTGTTTTTAACTTAATAAAGTCGTCAAGGCTTGTCGGTTGGACACTGTGAGGTATTAGTGTGACATTCCTTCTCACAAATTTACTCTCGTATCTAAAAAAAAACAACTTTATTGGCTAAATTAAAAGCTGTAAAACATTATAATAATTTTTTTTTTTAATATTAAGACTCTTTGGTAGCCGCAATAGTGATGAGTAAAAAAATAAATAACGGTGATTTTGGAATCAAAATAGCAACGATCACTGTGATCTCGTTAAGCAAGCACCAATGAGCATTGAAAAGCAGCAGTGAAGATTGAAAAGAAAATAGTCAGTATAATTTAAAATCTTAGAGGATTCTTTCAAACTTATTGAATCTTTAGATTGATTAATGTAACCATTTTTAGATAAGCAATTCGCAAAATACGAATGAATCTGCTGAATTTATTTGAATAATTTTGATGATGCTGAGCTAAAATTGTTATATTAAGTCTCTTGATGTAACGCAAACATATTGTATGTACTCTTTCCAGACACTTGCTTCTGGGATTACCAAAAACAATCTAATCTCATTTGCTAAATACAATTTACTTTATTCTAATTTTAATCATAATTAATTGTTTAGTTTATGACTAATTGCATGAGTAATTTTAATATAATTGACTCACTTTTGTAATCGCTCGTTTTTAATGCATGGAATTATACTAACAAACGTAAATAAATAACGTTAACAAAACTACATAAAACAAATATTACGCATACGTAACGTTTTACGTAATTAAACAAATAAAATTCGAGGACTTTTGTTAAAAGACAAAGCATACTTTTAGGCAACAAATAATAAATTAATTTAATGCAAATTGTGGACAAAGGCAAAATGAATACAAAACTAAAACAAAACAAAATACCAAAATATGACCAATTTTTTTTTTGATAAGATAAATAAAGTAGCAACGCGCCAAAGTATTTAATCAAAACAAAAAAAAAAAAAACAAAAACAAATGAATTTTTATGATAACAAAATAAAAAAGAAAATTCAACAGCGACTGTCCATTTACCCGTTTGAGTATTATTACACACAGGTATTGCCTATGACTAAGCGCCAATCAATTGTACAATATATCAAATAAATAAATAAATGTAAGTTGGTAAGATTTGATTTGAATTCTTCCAATAACAAATTCCCATAAGTCTGTTATAAATTTTTAAAGAGTTTAAAGCTTTTCAAATATCTCATTTAATAACTTTGAGTATATTGCGCATACGCCGTGTAGCATGACAATTGGAAAAATTAAAACAAGGAAAAACGTTAACTTCGGTGGAACCGAAGCTGAAATACCCGTTACATGGGCGTGTCGTCTTGGTTTTGACCCTGGATGACCAAAAAATGTTTTTACCCAATTGGGAACGAGTACATTCATAAATAATTACTATTTAAAAAAAAAAATCGAAAAAAATCGATAAGTTTGTATGGGGGCTATACCTAAAAATGGGCGTGGCACTCTCATTTTCGAACTTAACTTAGTCGTTGCCGAGAAAAGCTTAAGTTTAAAATTTCAGCCCAATATCTTTATATCTTCATCGAAAAGATCGCATAGCAACAAACAGACGGACAGACGGACATGGCTAGATCGATTCGTCTCATCGAGCTGATCAAGAATATATATACTTTATGGGGTCTCCGATGCCTCCTTCAATGCGTTACAAACTTTTTGACAAACTGAATATACCCGTTCACACTATGTGTAACGGGTATAAAAAATATTTTAAATAAAAACACAAAAAAAAAAGCATGTACAACAATTTGAAGTTTTAAATATTTGATAAGATATTAAAAAACAAAAAAGATATCAAAGTCAAAGTCCTCTTTGACTAACAGTTGTTTTTAAATAAAAATATAGTACATTAAACAAGTTAAGATCTTTTGAACGATCGTTTCGATTATATGAGCAATCATTAATTTATCGGTCGGAAATATTAAATAATATATAATGCGGTGCTACTATACTTTGCTTTGAAATGTTCGAAAGTCCTCCTCTTACTAGACTGCAACCATTTTTCAGAAACAGAGAATGACCACAAGTTTGTCTGTGATATACCCTGTTTCCATTCAGAAATATTTCCAGCTGGCAAAAAAAAAATTAATAGAAAATCATGTTACTGCTATAAACTCTTAAATTTGGCTGATAAGCAGAAAAGTTGTCCAAGTCAAAGGCTATCGAGTACCATTAACAAATAATAAATATCGCTGGAAGCATTTCTCCCATTCTACTTTTATTAAACTTGATTCTCTCAATGAAAGTTCGCAATATTTTCAATTTTTTTTTCATTGATTATTATTCTCGTACATTTCTATTCAAGATTGTCTATCAAATTCACACACTTTCGATAGCCTCGCTTGCTCATAATAAACCTAATTTTGTACGATTATAAATTTCAACCCAATTAATATGTATCTGATTTGCGCAAATTGGTTCGTAAAAAAAACTATTTGAGGCGTGTAGTTTTATTCCATTAAAAACTCTTGTATAGGTAAAATAAATATTTCAAATACTTTAAACATATTCGTGGATAGTAATGTTAAAAATATGCTTTTATCGTAATCGCATTTACTTATTGATTGTTAACAAATATTCAAAATTAAATAGATAAGTGCACAGTATCATGTATTTGGTCTTGGTATTTGTTAAATATATTTGGCTATGTATGCAATTTTTAATATTTTGATAAAATAAAAGTTATGATAAAAGAAGAAAAAAGTTAGCTTTGGTTGGACCGAAGCTTATATACCTGTTAAACATCATTTGACGTGGATAGAACTTCGTGTGCAGCATTTGTATTAAATTTTATCTTAAAACAGTAAACAAATTAAAATGATTCTTAAAAATTTAGAAATTAGCGGTCCGATTTGAACCAATTTTAAACTTAAGATTTGGTATGGTATACGAAGCATTTGTACCATATTTGAAGCCATTCGCTTTATAAACAATTTTTTTTTTCTTATAAGAACTTGACAAAATGATGTACTTTTGTATGGGAGCAATGGGCGTGACACATTGATTTTAACATAGAAAGTACACAGGGAGTAGAAAAGCTTAAGTTTAAAATTTCAGCTTAATATATTTAAAACTGAGCGAATAAATCGCGCAGCAACAAACAGACAGACAGACGGACAGAGCTAGATCGATTCGACTCGTCGAATAAATATACTTTATAGGGTCTACGATGCCTCCTTTAATGCGTTACAAACTTACCGACAAACTGAATATACCTGTTTTCCACTATGTGTAACAGGTATAAAAAAGAAAATTAATAGTATTAAATATCGCTAAATACTAACGTAATGTGATTATTTATATATAAAAACATATAAAATAATAATGGAACTTAAAACTATGGCGCCTACCATTATGAAACTTTAAACAAATAATTGTTTTTGTAATATAAAAATTTGTCAAATCAATATATTTATATATATATATATATATATATATATATATATAATAGTAAAAGAGTTTCTATGTCCGCGATTTTTGTTGAAACCGTCACACCGATGAGCCCCAAACCGGTTACATTTGAAAGTTAACAATGCCAGGCATTTGAAGTTCCACCAAAACAATGCCTAATTCATAGTCGGTTCATTTAAGTAGTCGATTTTCTAATTTTCCACTACAAAAATGTTTTGCTTTAAAAAAAAAAAAAAACAAAAATAAAAACAGCTGATTTCCCCAAAAAAATGGTATTTTTTAGTATGTTTTTAAGTTAGTCCAAGCCCATTTTGATTGCGCTATCAAAAAGAACTGAAATTGCACAAAACAAAGCAGATGCGAAACGGAAAAGATCAGGTGTAATGCCCGTACAACGTATTAACACACGCCGGGTATCTGGTAGTTTTAAATAAAAATTGTCTACTCATGCCTAAATTTAACAGCCATGCTTCCGTAATTGCAATCACAAAAATTTTGCGATTTTCTTTTCAAATTACAAATATTTTGGTGCTCCGGCAATCGCAAAATATTTCCGATTTAAAATAAGCAGTGTTTGAGTACATGAAAAGTGAATGTCTAAGGCCCCGTTTCCATTAGGCCGCGTTCCGCGTTAGCGTTTAAAACTCGACAAACCCGCGTTAAATCGTATACAAAAAAGATAGGCAGTTAGATATGGGAAAAGTGGCGTTAATTTTGAACGCAACTTTCGATAACACGCGTTCAAATCGATTTCACACCGATTTCAAACCGATTTCTCTTATCGGTTCGAATAATTTGGCAATCGTTAGTTGCGCATACTTATGATAACAGCTGACAAAGTAACCGCAAAAAATAAACATTTACATAAAAGCTTGAGCTGGATATATTCAAATGACGGATTACCTTATCATGCTCGTATTGGACAGCAGTTATTAAAGGAACAACACCTACATCCATTCGTTTTATTAAAAATCTGCATTTCAAAAAAAAAAAATTTTAACCTGTACAATTTTTTATACTACATAACAAACAAAATCAGCTGTTTTAACTCGAACGCTAACGCTAAAACGCAATGGAAACACCGTTCCGCGTTTTTCAATAAATTTATAAATATATTTCATAACATTACACAAAAAAATTTACTTTTTGAATTCGAATTTAAAATCAATTTTTTCAAAGCATTTGGTTAGACCGATAAACTTTTAATTTGCAACCGATAACAGCCTTTGACATATGCAATGCAAAGAAACGCTTTGAGAATGAAACATATAATTTGAAATCGTACGAATTTACTAAATCGTAAATAGCAAAATGTTTGAGATTACGGGAGCATGGCTGTACATAATAGATTTTTCAAATTATTTGGCTGTGTCACCAAACCAAAGATAGATAAAGGTGCATATTCCCCGCACAATTAGCATATAACTGCCGTTTTGTTACCACTAAAAATCTCGGTAGGGAAACCTTTTGTACGTGGAAGGCTATATAAGATCAGAGCAAACCAGTACGCTTAAGGAAAGACCTTACTTTAAAGGGACATAAGAGTGCTAGATCGCTCAACGATTCAAACTGCCATTGTCCAACATGTCTCAGTATACTCGATCTAAGTGCAGGACACACACAGAGAAAGTGTTCTAACGTTTCCGGGATGTTCTCTTCCTTACAACTTTTGCAGATACTGTTATAAGGTATACCTAATCTAGCCGCGTGTTCCCTGATGGGCCAATGCCCAGTGATGTCTATCAGTCTCGTAAAGTCCTTGCGGGGCTAACCAAATCAAAACTCTGCTGTAAAAATCAAGGCGTCTGCTGCTACTAGCGGCCTGCCGGTAGCGTTACGTTGTGACCGATAAAGCTATAAGTTTAAAACAAAGGAAAAACATTTACCTTTTTTCGTCATTTGGAATTTTTTTCATATTAGAACTGACTATATGGTAACAGTACACGGATCATAGATATGACTATGGGACTGTTCCAAATTATACTGATAAATTTAACTAGAACTTTACTGGAAAAATTAACAAACAGCGCTATAGTTTAAGGGGAAATCACGACACAGCTATTTACTGTCAAAGTTTCAGGACAATGAGTCATGCTCTGCTATTTTGGTTTAATTTTTCTTTTGGATAGAATAAAACATTTGTATTTTGATAAAAAATGTGATAATATGAATCATTTTTTAACATAAAACAAATGATAAAATTAAAGCCTATACTAATAGGAACAATACATCGTCGATAACAACAAAAAAATAATAAACAGGTCAGACCAGTATATTTTTCTAAATTAAATATTTCTTATCGTGACTTTACGCTGACCGATTTCCTTAGACACAAAACAACTATATAAATAATATGATTTCTTAGAAACTCTTATTCATTTGTCTTAAAACAATAATCAATAAAGTGTCATTAAAGTTGAATAGGAAGAAATTCATAAAGATTTCAATTGTTTATAATTATTTAGCAAGAAACATAAATTTATAATATTGCTTGAATCTTTTTTTTTTATGGAATCCCCAAACTTTATACTTAATATTTCATTAGAAGAAATTATAACTTTTACGAACTTATCGCAAAAAAAAATTCAAACCATTCAGAGCAAGTACTTTATCTTTATTATCGTGCATTGCAATAATGCAGATACATACACCCTCAGATACAAAAACAATAGATACATTCACCTACATAGATACAGGCACATAGTACGGCGCACCCTGCTTACTGATAGCAATTAACCAACCAACCAAAAAAAAAAAAATAAAAAATAAAATAAATGCTGCGTTACCAATGATAAAAGACCAAGTTAAGAATATATTTAATTGACAGTTGTAATTTGAAAACCAAAGCGAATAGATCGCGCAAAAAATAAATTATATTTTAAATTTATTGATTCGCGAAAGTCTAAGAAACGATAACGAATAATTTAAAATTAAATGCGAAAAAATTAAAGAAAATTGATTAAACTTAAATAAAGCACAAAAAAGCGCATTCATTAAATATAAAAAAATAATTAAAATTAATTAAAACGTAATTCAAATTTATTTAAAAACAAAAATGAAATATTTTCAAATTCTATTGGTGACTTTTTTTGTTACATTTTCAATTGTAAAAGGTGAGAAAATTGTGAAATATTTTCATTAGAAAAAATGACAAGTGAAAATTGAAGTATATGTCTATTAAGGATATGCATTGAAGTAAACATTTATTATTTAAGGACAACAAAAAGGATACACATTTTGAAATGGAATAAAAAAAACATTGGGTTATTTGAATTACTAAATATTTAAATCATAAATTAATTTTCACTTGCAAAAAAAAATAATAAATCTATATTTAAGAACTAATAAAAAAATTTGTGATATGATTTAAAACAAATGATTTCTTGCACGAATAAATACATAAATAGTCTGCATATGTCAGTGAAATTTTATAATTTTTTTATTTAAATTATTTTATTTTTATTTTTTTTTTTATTTAATTTGTTTTTTTTTTTTTACATCACTTTTTTATTTGTATTTTAAAATCGAAAATAACAAACATTCCTGTTTCCGAATGCAATATCCCTTCGCTTTCGTGAGATCGTTTTAAAAACGTTTTAAAAATTTTCTTTTTTAATAATTGTTTCCACTTAGAAAACAATGATGAACAGGTCGTTTATATTTTGATCCTTTTTGCTTCACTCGTTAAGCAACTTCGACTCGTTAAGCAGCTAACGATATCGATTCCGATTAATTTTAACTAGGGACCGAAAATAAGAGTTATGAGTTTAAAAAAATTAAGTCCAAAAAAGTGAACTATCCTTTAAAAGGACAAATTTTATTTAAATTTTTATTTTAAAAAATAATAATTAAATTTAAATTTTTTAATAAAAATTACTCGATAATTCTTTTGAAATAAAAATTGAAATAAGAGTTTTTTTTTTAAATTTTTATTATAAAAATTTAAAAAAAAGATTGAATTGCCATAACTTGCTAATGAAAAGCTGTATTTTAATAAGAGCCACATATATATGATCTACGCTTCAAGACCTTTCTATTGATATATCACATCATCTATATGTTATAAAGGACCAAGTCGTGAAAATTATTGCATTTATTTTTATTGTCTTTAATTGTCTTTTATTTGTGGTGTATTTTTATGCAAGTTATACCTAGTGGGGATGGGTATTCAAGTTTCTGTTCTACCAAAATTAAAGTTTTTTTTTTTTTTGTTTTTATTAATACAACTAATTTACTGACTCGTCTTAAAATTAAATTACACAAAACTATATAAATAAAATTATAGATAAAATAGTTATTAACTTTATAAATGTTTCTTGGAATTTTTTTAATAGCGTCGGATGGGAGGTTGTACCTTAATTCGAATAAAACCATTTTCAGGACAGAAAATGCCCTTTCTATAGAGACTTCTGTAGCAGGTATACAGTGTAATATTTTTTTTCAAAAAATACTTTTTTTAGCATTTAGCTTTCAATCGTTTTTAATGTACTTTCTTTAAATCCCGAACTCATTGCTCAAATAAAAAAATAATCCTTTTGTAATTAAATAATTTTATACAGAACTAGGCGATACACGGCGTGTGCTAATACGTTGTACGGGCGTTTAACATAAAAACATACTAAAAATTACCAAGTTTTCAATTGCAGTGCGTCCAAAATATGTTGGGGAACGCTGTAGTCAGCTGTTTTTGAATTGTTTTTGTTTTTTGATTGCAGCGAGTCTCTTCAAATTTTAGGGCTAGTATATAAAAACATATTAAAAAGCATAGTAAGATTTTTATATGTGAAAATTAAAAGATCGTCTTTTTAAATAAACTGAATGTGCCTATTTCATTGTTTTAGTGGAATATTAATTTACTTGCATTGTTGCCTTTCAAATGAAACCATTTTGGAACTCATTGGTTGGATGGTTGCATCGTTCATAGCGGAAACATTTTTACTATTTTATGTATGTAGATAGTTTCAAAAATTGCTTTCCAATTAGACCAGAATTCATTTAATATAAAAATCGTAAGAAGAAAAAAAGTATATTGTTTTTTTTTTGTATTTTCGTGTTTCTTCATTCCACGAACATGCACGACATTGAATTTTCAAACGCACGAACACGAAAAAATAAATGGGACACGATGGTTCACGACAAAAGCCCAGCCCATTTCCCATCTCTAGTTGACTATATACATTTTTGTATGACCTTCGTACTGTGTAATAGAAAAAATCACAGATTCAAGTCATAAAAGAAAGAGTAGGAAAGTGTTTTTATACCTGTTACACTAGTGTAAACAGGTATATTCATTTTGTCGGAAAGTTTGTAACGCATTAAAGGAGGCATCCTAGACCCTATAAAGTATATGTATGTATGATTTAGCCATGTCTGTCCGTCTGTCTGTCCGTCTGTCCGTCCGTCCGTCTGTCTGTGTGTTGCTGCGCGATTTATTCGCTCAGTTTTAAAGATTTTGGGCTGAAATTTTAAACTTAAGCTTTTCTAGGTCCTGTGTAGTTTCTACGTTAAAATCAATGTGCCACGCCCACTTTTAGGTATAGCTCCCATACAAAAGTACAACATTTTTTCAAGTTCTTATATGAAATAAATGTATTTATAAAGCGAATGGCTTCAAATATGGTTAAAATGTTTCTTATATCACGCCAAATCTTCAGTTTAAAATTGGTTCAAATCGGACCGCGAATTCCTAAATTTTTAAGAGTATATTTTAATTTGTTTAGTATTTTGAAATAAAATTTAATACAAATGCTGCACACGAAGGTCTATCAACGTCAAATGATGTGTACTTTTTTTCTTGTTTTTTTCTCTTTATGATCGTAATACAAAAAAAAAATCCACTTTCCGTAACTAAAGTATTTTACAATTAAAATTCATTCATTACTAATTTTATAGCAAACATTTTTATCTACAAAATTCTATGAAATTCTATTTTAAGATTATTCTCGATGGTACATTCATAAATAGTAAAGTAGTTAGTTGATTTTGACCGATATTGTTTTGAAAAACAATTAACTTAATTAAATTCAGTCAATGAAACTACTTACAAACGATTAGAATACACTTGACTGGAGTGTTCATACATATACGATACACCATTCAGGTATAACATTAAATATGTAAACAAATATTACTTTCCTACATATTACTAACTGAAAATGCGACACAAGGTTTCTATTTATTTGATTCTATTGAAATTTCTTATCAATAGAAAACAGGTACAGGGGTGACATCGAAAACACTTAACAAGAGTTTTGAGTTTTACATTTTAAATCGAGTTATAAGGTTTCGTTTTTAGTGTGGCGGGTCGCAAATTTAAATTTTTGTTTAGAAATTAATAATATAAAAAATTAGCTTCCCCTATGCAATCATTAAAAACACTCAAAGTATCGGTTTAATGGTTTAAATTTTCAGTATTTGCACCAAAACACTTACATCAAAACTCTGAGATTTCGGTGACACCCCTGATATATATATTTTCTTTTAAATTATACTAATTAAATGTTTGAAATTTTTAAACACTTAAATGTGTTTGCTTATTAAATAAGATTACAAAAAAAAAAAAGAACTTATAAAATTTAAATTTTTTTCTTGATTTTATTTTAGCTGATCCTCTTACATGTTATGTCTGTGAAGGTGCAGAATGTGATAATCTAAACGATGACTTATTGAAATATTGTGGACCTGATGATGAACCGAACACAACGGAACCAAGTACAACCGTTACAGATGATACAAATACCGAAGAGACAACAGATGAAGTGACGACAGATGACTCATCAACAACAACAGAGTCAAGTACACCAACAATAACAACGACAACGTCAGAGTCAAGTGAACCAACCACAACAACAACAATAGAGTCAAGTGAACCAACAACAACAGAGGCAAGTGAACCAACAACAACAACAACAGAGTCAAGTGAACCAACCACAACAACAACAACAACAGAGCCAGGTACACCAACAACAACAACAATAGAGTCAAGTGAACCAACAACAACAACAATAGAGTCAAGTGAACCAACCACAACAACAACAACCATAGAACCAACCACAACAACAACAACAGAGTTAGGTACACCAATAACAACAACAACAAAGGCAAGTCAACCAACAACTACAACAACAGAGTCAGGTGAACCAACAACAACAACTACAGTTACGAGTGATCCGGAGCAAGCTAGTTTTATTGAACCTGAAAACTCTTTTTGCATTATCTAAAAAATGTAAAAAGTTCACCCTCACCTCCAAGCAGCAGCAGCAAGATTAATTCGAAAACTATAGATCCATTGGACGTTATGAACGCGCTGTTAATGAACGTTACGCATGTTATAAAATGAATATACCCAATGGAGGTGTGTATATACCATATAAAATTTAATGAATTCATAAATAAATTGTATTCAATTTTTAAATTCCAGCAAATGGTACGATAGTGAAACGTGGCTGTATAAACTATAGTGCAACTCAAGGTGCCTGTCCGGCAATAAAAGAAGAATTATCTATACCAGAGACATTTAGTGATGATTGTAATGCCTGTTTAATGCCAAAATGTAACGGAAGTGCAGGTTTAAAAATTTCTTTGGCTGCAATTATCTTTGTGGCTATTGTGAAATTTTTTGATCTGAATAGATCAAAGTATTTGTTTTTACAAGTAACACTATTGAAGTGCCACCACAGTATTCAGATTTTGTCTATGAAAATTATATAAAGAATCGATAAATATTTGATATGTATTTTTTATTATCGGCGGTCTATATATTTAAAAGTCCAAATATCGTGATTGAAATATTTATGGCGCGTTCAGACTATTTCAGAATATTTTGTTCATTTACAATTTTTTCCGTTCGCCGATAACAAAAAATTCGTAACAAATATTTTTCGATTCTTTATAAAATTTTCATAGGTAGAAACGAATTCCGGTATGGTACTTCGGTAGCATTAGTTGTTAATTACATAAGAAATAAGTATCTCTTATAAAGTTGTTAAACCAAAATAAATAATTATTTTTTTCATAAGTACGTAATGTGTGTTTTTTAAATAAACATTGTAGGGAAAAATGGGAAGTGTTTCAACGCTTTGTTTGGGAATCGAAGCTACCACAAAAAGCAGCACTTTCAGGAAAATCAATGAGTCTGAATGTCACGTGCGGATCGGTAAAGAGCGCTAAGTACAATTATTTTAGCGGGAGATGCAAGCTCGAGATGACTGAGATTTAACGCTACCACAAATATTATACTTCCTACTGTTTCCTAAAATAGTTACTCATATCAAGTAGTCAAAATTTGTATTGGTTGATGTGAGGCTAAAATTTCTAAACTTATGCATTAGTTCAACCATTTGAATCGAACCAAAAAAGTTGGCATGTATGGGAGCTGTAATGGGCGGAAAGCTTGAATTTTAAATTAAAATTAAGAAAAACAAGAAAGAACGCTGAAGTCGAGTATGCTCGACTGCAAGATACCCTGTACCTAATCTATATGTACCTTAAGTTAGGTTCTATTTTACTACTATACATCATTGAATTGGATTTTCATAGAAAAACTTAAAAAATCGAGTATATCTCTGATTGGGCTTATACCTAAAATTTTGTTGGGCCTACTTATATTGGTCTATTTCATTGGGACTATCATAGACATAATTTATACTAAATTAAAATTTTCTAGAATAAAAAGCAATGACGTTTTTATGTAAAAACCCAATATTTTGGGCTAAATTTGTATGGGGGCTATACCTAAAATTTTGTTGGTAATACCCATATTTAGATATTTTATTGGGACTATCATAGACATAATTTATACTTAATTCAAATTTTCTAGAATAAAAAACAATGACGTTTTTATGTAAAAACCCAAAATTTTGGGGTAAATTTGTATGGGGGCTATACCTAAAATTTTGTTGGTAATACCCATATTTAGATATTTTATTGGGACTATCATAGACATAATTTTTACTAAATTTGAACTTCCTAGAATAAAAACCAATGACGTTTTTATGCAAAAACCCAAAATTTTGGGGTACATTTGTATGGGGGTACCCCTTAAAATGGGCCTGGAGAAAAACCGTTTGTAAGTGCACACTTGACGGCCGAGGAGAGTCTAAGTTTCGATTTTGAAAGCTCTACCTCTTATAGTCTCCGAAATAATCGTTTTCATACGACAGACAGCATGACAGACGGACGGACGGACAGACAAAGCTTGTTCGATTCCCCTTCCAATGCTGATCAAGAATATATATACTTTATAGGGTCTATCTTGCCTCCTTCTGTCTGTTACATACATTCGCACAAACTTAATAAACCCTTTTACCCTTTGGGTACAGGGTATAAAAAGTTTAAAAATTTATACTATTTTTCTATCCTCTTTTTTTAATTTTTCGCAACACCCAGTTTAATAATGCCTAACTATAAAAGTACTCGTGCAGTTCGTATCAATATTGAATTTTTACAATATATTTCCGGTATGCACTACCAAAATTACTCAATCGTTATTCCATAAGTGCAGCAAGTGCATTTAAAGGAAGGGGATTTTTTTTGTTTAACGTTAAAGGAAATGCTACTTTATCTGAACCTTGAAAATAAAAACAAACAAATATGTGTCTTATTTTTACAATGTACCAAAATAAAAAAAAAAATACAGTAAATAAATAAAACAAACTTACTTATATTAGGGTAACTGATAAGTATCTAGGGCCTAGCCTTTAAAAGCTCATTTAAAACAAAAAAATAAAAGAAAAAAAAAACTACGATAAAAAACAAGCTTTAATGATTTTTGAAATAGAAAATCTGGGATTACGGTTTTAGGGGTTAGTTGTTTGGTTTATGTATTACGAGTTCATTTTGAAATGTTGGATAACTCTTAAAAATGAAAGTTTATTGTTTGAGGCTACAGTTGGGATTATGCTTATATTTAGAGTTACGTTCATGGTTTAGGTTTGTATTGCTAGTTTAATAATTTAGTTTTAGTAGATACACTTTGAGATTTGAAAATAATTTGAATTTAAACTTTAAAACTTATAAAAGTTTGATCAAATAATTTTCCTGATGTGATGATTAAATTAATAATATGAATAAAAGTTACTAATCGATATCAATAAATTAAACGCCACTGTCTTATAAACGTTCAATTTAAAAGTTGAACTAAATGTACTCTGCTAAATAGAAACTTTTCGCTAAAAAAGCTTTTTATTAACTTTTTTTTTTTTCTTTTTTTTTTTTTTTGCTTTAGTTTTAGTTTAAAAAATGTAATTTATTAGTTAACAAAGACTTAAATATTCTTTACACAAAAAATAGAAAATAAATACACAAAAGTATTTCAAAGTTAATTGAATTTTAGCGTATCTACACGTTAGCATAAAGTTGAGATAAAATGTAATTGAAAATATAATACCAAGGCCAAGAGACCGAAGATTTTACGTCGTTATATCCGGATACAGAACCATGGAAATAGAACCATGTAAACTAGAAAATAATATATTTATAAGATATTACGTATTGGAAGATCAAATTTGACTTAAATTTAACTATGGTTCTTAGGGAAAATTTTATAAGAATATCCCATAGTTTGGTTTTCAGCTAAACGCATAAAAAATTGACCTTAGAACATGGATAGACACAACTAAAGAGATTTATTGATAATGCATACCAAGCAAAACTTCTGCTCATATGGTCATAGGACAGTCTTAATTTCAAGCTTGGTGACTCTGTTTTTTAAAGTCTCCGAGATGAATGTGTCAATCTTTTTTCCAAGAAATGGTGTGTCTACTGCATTTCAATAAATCGGTTTTCTAATGGGTTGGCAGGAAAAAGTCTCATTTATTATCTTCATGGTACTTAAAAAACTAAACTTAATTAAATGAAATTAACTCGAAATTGCCTAAAATGTGAGCCAGCACCGAAAAAGGTCACAACCGCATATCTCTAAAACCTATTTATATGGAAAAACGATTCTTATTTTTGGATTCGGGACTTTTTTTTCTTCCAAATAATAGATTTTCTCAAGATCCTCATAATAAGCACTGGTTTTTGTGATAACCTCTAAATCGGTCTAAATGTTTTTCCGCTGTTTAATTACTTCAGTTTAGATACAGAGGGCTAAATCTGGAGAATATGATGCATAAGGTGGTAAAACTTTAATGCTCTCTTTATGGATTTTATCACTTTCAAAGTAATACCAAAAACTGTCAACGTTTTCAAGCGACAAAACCACCCTGAAGAAGTTATTTGCTATGATTGTTCCTTGATCTATAGTTTGTATCCATAGTGATGAATCCACTTAGCTGTAGATACCTCTTTCAATGCGGTACAAAGTTTCCGATAATGTCACTGCTCTGCGTGGGGGTTTCCGGCAAAAATAACACGTAATGTTTCGTAATGTACACGAATCTGTGCTCAAAATCTTCTAACACGTCGGTTTTTTTTTTTGCATTTTTGAACCATTGTAAAGCTGCTAGGCTAAACCTCGCTCTTCATAATGAGACCCTAACCAAACTTGTCCCTTAGAGCAGGGAATGAACCACGAATTTTGTCCTCTATCAACTACTTGATTATTGATTAATCGATTATTGATTCTTAAACTAATTGATCAATTGATTATACAAAATAAACCATTGCTGATTGATTCATCGAATAATCAAACAGTCCTGTACAGAGTATCATGGTGTCGAGTTTCAAATTGTTTTAATCTGACATTCACAGTAGTAAACTGCTGAAAGTTTTAGAAGATTACACGCTAATGTCAAACGAATTGAAGTAAGCTTAAAAATAGTTGCTCGCAAACGCTTCGAAAGAATAGTATAAATTTTAAATAAGAATTCTAGGGTCTTTCCACCAAGTTGATTATTAAAACAAGGAAAAACGTTAACTTCGGTGGAACCGAAGCTGAAATACCCGTTACAAGGGCGTGTCGTCTTGGTTTTGACCCTGGATGACCAAAAAAATGTTTTTACCCAATTGGGAGCGAGTACATTCATAAATAATTACTATTTAAAAAAAAAAATTCAAAAAATCGATAAGTTTGTATGGGGGCTATACCTAAAAATGGGCGTGGCACTCTCATTTTCGAACTTAACCTAGTCGTTGCCGAGAAAAGCTTAAGTTTAAAATTTCAGCCCAATATCTTTATATCTTCATCGAAAAGATCGCATAGCAACAAACAGACGGACAGACGGACAGACAGACGGACATGGCTAGATCGATTCGTCTCATCGAGCTGATCAAGAATATATATACTTTATGGGGTCTCCGATGCCTCCTTCAATGCGTTACAAACTTTTTGACAAACTGAATATACCCGTTCACACTATGTGTAACGGGTATAATAAAATACGTATTCCCGATACTGTTAGAAATTTATTTTAAATGCTTTTTTGTGTGCTAAATTTTAAGCTATCAAAAAAAAAAGCTTTTATTTTAAAAAGCTTATTATTTTCAAACTTTGACGCAAAGATGGCGCGCTGAATGATTAACTTTATTTTAATTTTTTTTGTTTTTGTACGACCAAACTTTATCGTCAATTGACGTTATCAGTAAACGAATTGTGAATAGAAATAAAATAAAGATAAGTTAAGTTCTTGGATTTCAGTGAACAAGTTGAAGTGAAATTGATTAAACCTCAAACGGACGAAATAAAGCCAACCGATTGAAGGTTTATAATTTAACGAGCGGAACAATTAAAAAAAACGAAAAAGCTTAAAAATAAATTTAAAAAAATTAAATTTCTTTTGTTTGGTTTTAAATAAATCAATAAATTAAATAAATAAAATGCATTTTAACAAAGCAAGCGCTGCAGCGCTATTATTTTTAATTGCATTCTTTGGCAACGCTATGGCTGCCGATCCAATAAGTAAGTCGACAAATAAATAATTTATTAAATGGTTTGTATATTGTTTTCACATTTTCAATTCCATTTCCAACAGAATGCTACAAATGTGAAACAGATAATTGTGCTAAATTAGAGGACAGTCAGAAACAAGCTTGTAATGCAGATGAAATTTGCTACACGAAAATTGGTGAGTCAAACATGGCGTATGAGTAATATTAATTTTTTAGTTATAATGCTGATTAAAATTTAATAACAAACCAAGTAATTGCGAACACTTGCTTATCTAAAGCTCTAAATCGTATCTATATAGTGATAAGTTGAAAAGTGTTGTCCAGAATATCAGAATGATAGATAACCCAGTTGTGCTATTCGTGTTCGTTTAATGCAGTCAGTAATAAATTTGTGAAATTATTTCGAAAAAATTAACTTTGATAAGAATGATTTCAAGTTGCATTATAGTGCATCGCAAATAATGGGAATAATTTATATTTTTTGGTTTATTTGCAATCTGACCTTTTGGCCAATCAACAAAATAATATTAATTATTAGTTGGTGTGGGTTAGTTGGGTTGCCGGAGGAGTTTAACTTATTCGGTGCGGCAGATTCATCGAGCGGTCTCTATGTAGGCGGCGGGTGACAGCGCTGTTGTAAAACCGGTTAATGGCAAGGGTGTTCGAGTGCCTATCCAGCTTCTTCAGATAGGCTTTGGCAAACGTGAGAATCTACTGATTGACCCATGGGACTCCGTGCTCAATGTGTTGGAACGGTTGCTCATTTGGAGATTGTACGGAGTAGTTTGTTTTGAAAAATCTGGATCAATTTCAGGGCTTTAGTATGACCTTATAAATAAGAAGCTTAACGCGTAGCCACAGGGTGGAAATTTTTCACAGAAGCCATAAGTACTTTTTCAACCTAGCATTCAATTGTTTTTTTATACCCACCACACATAGTAAGAAGGGTATTATCAGTATGTCGGAAAGTTTGTAACGCATTAAAGGATGCTTCGCATAGCATATAAAGTATATATATTCTTGATCAGCTCGATGAGGCTCGTCGATCTAGCCATGTCCGTCTGTCTGTTTAATTCAACGCGAGAGACTACTAAATATATTTAACTGAAATTGGAAACTTAAGCTTTTTCTCGGCAACGACTAGGTCAAGTTCGAATATGAAAGTGCCACGCCCATTTTTAGGTATAGCCCCCATACAAACTTACCGATTTTTTGTATGAAAATATATATAATTTAGGAATGTATTCACTCCAAATGGCCTAAAAACACATCTAATAACATCCAATATCAAAAGCAAGGTGCCACGCCCATTTTTAGATAAAGTCCTCATACAAACTTATTGTCCGTTTTCGAATTTTTGTATGAAAATGGTTATTTTTTAGTAATGTATTTACTCCAAATTGGGCAAAAACACTTTTAATATCATACAATATCAAATCCAAGGTGCCACGCCTATTTTTGGCATAGGCCCCACACAACGTGAGATGTATCAGACCAGTGACCCCGTCCCATCCCACCTCAAAGTTCTATTTAAGCCACTGATGAGAACACATTACCAATTTTAAAATACGTGTGACGGGTATATAAGCTTCGGTTAGGTGAGGTCTCCATGTCAACCTTCTAACGAGCTTCAGACCTAGGAACTTGGCACTGTCACTGGCTGTGACCGGTGGGCAACCTCCTCTTCTTAGGGAAAAATTTTATTGCGTAGATATCTCCGGGTTAACCATTAAATTCCATTGCTAAAATTTGTTTATGATTCTTTTTTTTTTTTAATTTTTAAACCGCTTATAGCAAGTATATGCAACTTATGGGGTCTAATGCAACATAATCTTTACGATAATCTGATAATAATTGCTTTCTTTTTATATATACACATATGAGTCATTCTTTCACATTCTTTCTTCACTTCGCTCCATTTTAAATTTAATACAAAATCTTAATAGATTAAATTTATTTAATTCAAAACGAAATATAATATAAAACCGATCCGATAAGAGAAATACAGTTGTCGAAATGAACGATATGGTTCGCTAATTTCGTAAAACGATTCATTCACTCAGTTTTAAAGATAATGAGTTTCAATTCGACTCTTAAGGGTTTCTCGGTCCTAGGTAGTTTGTATCTTAAAATTTGTATGTTAAAAAATATGATACGTCCACTCAAAGATGTAGCCCCCATTCTATGTGTGAATGTTTTCACTTCAAATCGAATAAAAACTCTTCTAATGTCAACACATGTTTACAAAAAAGATTTGGTAAGGATCGAATCACTATAGCATATAGCCCCAATACAAACCCAAAGCATCTTTTCGAGTTTTTATATAAAAAAATGCTTAAAATATGGTGCAAAGTATGGATTTGATAAGAATCATGTAACTATATATATTGAATAAAGATAAGGTCACAATCATATCGTATAGTTTCATAAAAATCCACCTTAAATTTTCGAGTTTTTGTCACGAAAAGTTAAGTTTCAGTTTTATCGAAGTTATAGGTGTTCCTATTTCCAATTAGTTGGAAAAATATAAATTAATTAAATACTAATCCAACTCGAATGAAATTTTCTTCGACAGATAATGGAAAAGTAATTCGCGGATGCGTTGCCTCAACGGACACCGCATGCACCGAACCCAATTGCTATAAGTGTACCACCGAAAATTGCAACACTCATTTAATCTGCAAAAAATGCGAAGGCGACAATAACTGTGAGCAAAAAGGATGCAGGCGCTAATCAGGTGTGTCCGCTAAACAATAAATGCATTATGCAAGTCAATGACAACAAGAAGGTAACCCGCGGCTGTGCTACAGATGAACAAACCAAGACGTGTGACACTAAGAAGGATACCTGTGAAACATGTGCCGAGCCAACATGTAACGCAGATGTTTATCCGTCCAAACGTATTCAATGCTATAAATGCGATGGTGCAACTTGCAATGATGTGACATCTTTAAGCGTAAAACCGTGCAGTCTCTATGATAAGGACGATAAATGTTATACAATTGGCGACAGCGCAACCGCAATGACACGCGGCTGTCAAACGGATACCGATGCTAAATGTAAAACTGGCAGCACAGATGCAAAATGTGCCGTTTGTAATGAGTCCAGTTGCAATAAGGCGCAATACACACGCAAACCAAGTCTTAAATGCGTTCAGTGTGACAAATGTGAAACGGCACAAAAGGCTGATGATGCTAAGGCTTGCGTAAAAGATATTCCATATACACAAGCGGAGGAACTTTGCTATACGGAAGAAAAAAAGTGGCGTTATCAAACGTGGCTGCACTAATGATCGTGAGGCCGCAGACGGTGCTTGCACTGGCGGTAACTGTAAAACTTGCAACGCTGCTGCTTGCAATATCGATGCTGTTACATTGGAATTCATGTGCATTCGCTGTCGCAGTGATGTGGATCCGAATTGCGACAAGGCAGCTGATAAAATGGAGGGACAAAAATGTGATAACCAAACCAATGCCGAAGAGCTTGGCTGCTTCTATGGCATTTGGAGTGAGTATCTTAATTTTTTTGAATGGTTTAAACATTTTTTTCTTTTTTGATGAGGAAGCACCCTCTTTATGAACAAACCCCTATAGACCGTTCGAGTCCGACCATAAAACCTCTTTAAGTGGTATTAACGTATCAAAAATTGTAATATGTTAGACCCTTTTAGAGAGTCTTCCTCATTTTTTTCAAGATTTTTTGAAAATTTTATTTTCTTTTTAATTACATAAAATCTTGACCTTCCCACATGTATGTTTTCTGAGCTGCACCCAACTCAATTAGGCTCCCTAAGAAAGATTCTTCAAAAACCACTTTAAAATTTTAACATAGATGAAGAACATGACTTAATCGATACATGTTCTCGAGCTTTTCAAGCATAGACTATCCCATAAACTGTTGGGTTCGTTTCACATTTCTAGTATGACGAGTATAAAAAAACGTTTGAGAGATTCGAAAATTTTCGGTGAAAAAAAACCTTTCTGGAATTTACAAATCGTCTTTATCCCAGTGAATTTTTCAAAATGGTCCCGTAAATTCCATTGGTCCAACTACTTTTTTTCAAATAAATTTTCTTTACACTGCATACGAAAGGCAAATGGGAACTATCACTTCCATCTGCCGTATGAAACTTTAAGAGATACAGTCACCAAACTTAATTCTCTAGAACCCAACGAAATTTATCAACGTAAAACGTTTCTTTATACTAGTAGCCCCATCCCAAAAAACACTTTTCTGTTACTCAACTCAAAGTCTGTATGGATTTCAGCTATGATAATCTAAAGGAAATACTCTAATCTGGTTCAATTCTGACAAGTTTTATACTTTTTTTTTTTTTTTTTTTTTTTTTAGAAAAAACATAAATTCGATTTGCTATTAATTTTTTCGGAAATGTCGGGACCAATGACACTTTCCACACTTCAATTTCGATTTGTTTCCCGATGCCGCCCATACCGGTACTCTCCAGTCCCACGCACTTTTGCAGTGGCAGTTTCAGAGGAAAAGAAAACCGCTTCCCAAAATACCCATTTTTCAGTACAAACAAAGCATTATTTCGAAACATTCAATTTAAATAAATATTTTGGTTAGCTAATACATTTGCTACGTTTGAAAAAATGAGATTAAAAAAATCATCGCTTCCTCCTCAAGAAATCCAATAATTATCCATTATAAAATGTAATCTCTCCGATCCCTTACTGATTACTATCGTTTTAAATTCTGTATTTGTATTTATTCACAAATACATTCAAATAGTTATGAAAGTTCCATGTTATTTAGCTCTCGAGATCGGATTTTCTTAGGCCGAACGAAAAGCAGTACAGACCTTTTTATTCCATTATTTTAGATTTGGATTAAAAAAGTTATTCTACATTGTTTTCGAATGCTGTGACTAGAACCATGGCTAGATCTTGTCTTCTTCCTTATATGTTTGAATTTTATGAGATCTTTTTATACCCGTCACACACAGTGTGGAGGGTATTATCATTTTGTCAGAAAGTTTGTAACGCATTAAAGGAGACATCTTAGACCCTATAAAGTATATATATTCTTGATCAGCACGACGAGACGAGTCGATCTAGCCATGTCCGTCTGTCTGTCTGTCCGTCTGTATTTATGCGATTTATTCGCTTAGTTTTAAAGATATTGACCTGAAACTCGGAACTTAAGCTTTTCTCAGTCCTAAGCAGCTCAAGTGTTAAAATCAAAGTGCCACGCCCATTTTAAGGTGTAGCCCCCATACAAATTTAACGTTTTTTTCGGATTTTTTGTATGAAAATAGCAATTATTTATGAATGTAGTCACACCAAGTTGGGTAAAAATACTTCTAATGTCATCCAATGTCAAATCCAAGCTGCCACGCCCATTTTTAGCTATAGCCGCCATACAAATTTAACGCCCCTTTTCCGAATTTTTGTATAAAAATTGGTATTATTTATGAGACTATTCACTCAAATTTATGTAAAAACACTTCTAATGATATCCAATAACAAAACCAAGGTGCCACGCCTATTTTTAGCTATAGTCCCCACACAAACTTATCGATTATTTTAAAACAAATGTATGGAAAAGTAATTATTTTCGAATATTTATTTACAAATGGATATAAGCCACTGATGATCACACTAAACTATTCAAAGATTCGTGTGACGGGTATTTAAGCTTCGGTTCCTCCGAAGTTAACGTTTTTACTTTTTTTAATATATGTATGCCCGATTTTCTTTCAGATGATATCATGATACGCAGTTGTTTGGCAGACGCTGATAAACGTATGCAATTTCAATGCAAAGATGCCAATGACAAAACATGTACGCAGTGTGCAACAAGAAATTGTAATACGGTACCACGTACAGGAGGTGCAGCCGAACTAGTTGCACTAAATGGCGGAATTCTATTAGCACTCGTTATGTTTGTGTTGGCCGGAACTTGGAATTTAAACTGAGAAAAAAATACAATTTTAATTTTTTTTGAAAGAGCTTTATTAATCTATATTTATACAAATACAATTTATATATTTCTTTTCTTTTTTTAAAATAAAATAAAATTGAAATGCATAAAAACGACAACAACAAATACTAGATTTGTCACGCTTATTTTCGCAACTCCCGAGGATATGGGCGCTTTGAGATTATTACAAAGTGGCTCAGAGCAAAAAACACAACGTTTGCTTTGTTTGCGACAATAGGCTGTACCCGGCTCAGCTAGTTCTGAAGTGCAGCCGCGTGTTGTAATATTCGAATCCACATTGTACAGCGTAAAGCAACCGTTTGTAGCGTTAGCTGCGGCCGGAGCACAGTTAACTTGCTTTTCGGCACGCAAAACACAGCCAGGTTGTTGTACGCTATTGCAGCTAAAACATTTAAAATGCGTTTGCGGCGGTGGTGGTGGTGGCGCGGTAGGTTTAACTGTTGTTGTATCTACAACAACAACGGTATGCTCTGGTTCCACAGCTGCTTCAGTCGTTTCCGCAACGGATGTTTCTGCTTCATTTGATGCTACTGAATTATTTGGTTCTTCTTTCTCTGCGGATGCTTCCGGTTTTGTTTCCATTACTGTATTTTCAACTTCTTTTATATTATCCTCATGTTCCGGCTTGGCAGCTTCCACATCTGTGACAGCATTTGTTGCTTTTTCATCGGATTCTTCTTTTTCATTTGTTGCTGCCACAGCATGTGGTGCATCTTCTTGATAATCCATCGATGCTTCATGTTTCTCCTTTTGTATTTCTGCAGCATTTTTCAAGTTGCTGCTGCGTTTCGGTTGTCATTTCTGCTGCATTTATAATGGGCATCATTGATGTTGCTATTTCCTGTATAGGATCATCGTTCGAATCTTCCTGTCCTTGAACCTTCATGAAGACTAATAAACTTAGCCAGACAATTAAACGTAATGCATGCATTATTGTATTAAGCCAATTTACAACTGCACACGTTCAGCTTTAATTTGCAATTGATTGATTCTTTGAAATGTATTAAGTTTATTTTTTATCGCTTTTATTTAAAGTTTGATTAAAAATGTATCTTTATCGTAGATTTTATGCGTTTTTCAAGTTGAATTCAAATAAATTTATCTTTTTTTTTTTTTCCAGCAGTAATTTCGCAATAAAAAATATTACCGTGCAAACCGTTTCAAGTGCTAACGACGACAACGTCCAACAACGATGTTTGTCAACTGACAACTAACTGGTTTATAGTGTATTATCCATTTGCACAAATATGTATAATAGCGTAGATGATTATATTGGATGCAATGGTTGGGACAACAATGGTAAAAAAACAACAACAGCAGCTGTACGACATATGTATACATTCATACTATATGCCCGATTGTCATGCAATTAAGGCGAAATTAAATCGATAGCAAAGGATAATAGGCTGGTCGCGCAAACATTTGTTCCAACATTTGTTCTATATCATAATGTCATCTGACATTGTTACACGCCATGACGTGGTGTAGCGTGTAATAATTAATGATGGGAATACTTTTTTTTTATACAAATCGTATAAGTTGGAACTTACTGGACAACATATTTTTTATTAGAAGTAATATTAAAGCTACACTTGCACGCACCAGCTAGTAGCAACTAGGAAAGTCAAGTGTATGTGGTATGTTCTTTTTTTTTTAATTCCCTATAAAAATGGGTATATTAATATTGATTGTATGTATGCAACAAAGAAAGAAGGTGTCGCAATCCCCACAAAAAAAAAAAAATATATATTCCTAATGTAAAAAATCGAAAGTTTATCCTTCTATTCCAAATTATCTCGCAAACATAAAGTAGAAGTGTCACAAATCTTGGAATTTGGAATCTTCAGACTCTATGGCACTTACTATTCCAAATAAATCTAAATTTAACAAGAAAACCCGTTAACTTTGGTTGGAACGCAGCTGTGACATTTATTCATTTAGCATTTTTATAAAATTTTATTGTAAAAAACTAAAAGAACTAAAAATGTTCCTAAAAAATTAAGAAATTCGCATTCCGATCTCAACCAATTTTAAACTGAAGGTTTGGCTTGATATTAGAAGCGTTTGTACCGTATTTGAAGGTATTTGTTCTATAAATAAATTATTTTTCTTATAAGGACTTGACGAAATTTGAATGGGAGCTATACCTTAAAGTGGGCGTAGCGTGAAAAGTTTCAGTTTTAAATTTCAGCGGAATATCTTTAAAACTGAGCAAATAAATCGTGCAGCAACAAATAGACAGACGGACAGACATAGCTAGATCAACTCATCTCGTCAAGCTGATCAATAATATATATATACTTTATAAGGTCCAAGATATCTCGTTTAATGCTTTACAAACTTTCCGACAAACTGAATATACCCGTTTACAATATGTGTAATGGGTATAAAAAATAGGTATGACAAATTTATTTGTATACGCGCCACACATATTGGGAAGGGTATTATCAGTTTATCAGAGAGTTTTTAACGCATCAAAGGAGGCCCCTATAAAGTATATATATATTCTGGATCAGCTCCATGAGACGAGTCGATCTATTAATGTCTGTTGCGTTGCTGTTTACTCTGAATGTTTTTAAGACATTTACCTGAAATTTCAAACTTAAACATTTTTTGGTCCTTTCTTAATTAAATAGAACCATTTTTAGACATAGGTTCCATACAAATCTTACACCAATTTTCGAATTTTTATGTAAAAATGGGTATTATTAATGATTTCATTCACTCCAAATTTTGAAATAACACTTCTTATATCATCCAATTTCAAAACAAAGGTGCCACTCCCATTTTAGGCATAGTTCCGCAGAAATCTGCCGCCTATTTTCGAATTTTAGTATGAAAATTGGTATTATTTATGAATGTATTCACTCCAAATTGGATAAAAACACTTCTAATACCATCCTATGTACACACCACGAATATGATAAGAATATAGCCCTATACAAACTTAACTCCCATTTAGCTTAAAATTTGACAACAACATTGTGTATAAACTTGAGTTGTATCGACCATTGACCCAATCCATCCCATAAGTCACTGATGATATCTCATAAACAATTTTAAAATTCTTGTGACAGGTATTTAAGCTTCGGTTCCAACGAAGTTTTTCTTGTTTCATTTTAATTTAGAAACGTTAGTTTCGGCTTGGATAACACCAATGAGAAACATTGAAAAAGCATTATTGTTAGCCGTTTTCGAGGAGTTGAATTATAAACCGTTTTATGAACCGGTTTCGAATCAGAATCGAACCGCGGTTCGGTTCAAGCAAATTTTACGTTTAAAAAGGCTAACTGAAAAAGTTTTCGGAGTGATTCTAAATTTGACTTTCAAAACAATTCCAACAAGAATAATTTCGGTGTCTTTTGAGAGTTCTTTAATAAAGCCTCGTAACAGAGTGACTCTTATAAAAATCGCAAAACTACCTACTCTTAAAATCCTCTCATAGTTTGCTGAGTTATATCGGTACATAAGGATGATACTAAGATAAAACAAGAAAAAACGTTAACTTCGGTGGAACCGAAGCTGAAATACCCGTTACACAACACTTTTAATAGTTTATATGTTCACCAGGTGCTTAGATTAAATTTCACGATGAATTTGGTCAAATTTGTATGGAGGCTTTATGTTATATTTGCCCGATTCTTACCATATCGAAAGTGTTCACTTAGGTGGACATTGGAATTGATTTTACCAAGTTTAATTGAATTCATTCAGAAATAGTAAATGTTTTCGTATAACAACTCGAAAATGGGCGGTAAGTTTGTATGGAGGCTATACATAAAAATGGGCGTGGCGCCTTAGATTTGACATTGGATGACATAAAAAGTGTTCTTACCCTATTTGGCTTAAATATATTCATAAATAATACGTATTTTCATACAAAAAATCGAAAAAAGTGGTAAGTTTGTATGGGGGCTATATCTGAAAATGGGCGTGGTAACATTCTTTTGATATTGGATGCCGTTAGAAGTATTTTTACCCTATATTGTAGTAAAAGCATTTATAAATAATAACTATTTTCATACAAAAAGTCGAAAAAAGTGGTAAGTTTGTATTGGGGCTATATCTAAAAATGGGCGTGGCATTTTGGTTCTGGTATACAAACTAACTAGGAGCACAAAAAAGCTTAAGTTGCGAGTTTCAGGGTAATATATTTAAAACTTTTCGAGTAACAGTCATCGCAACAGACAGACGGACAGACATGACTAAATCGATTCGTCTCATCGAGCTGATCAATAATATATATACTTTATGGGGTCTCCGATGTCTCCTTCAATGCGTTGCAAACTTTCGGACAAACTGAATATACCCGTTTACACTTTGTGTAACGGGTATAAAAACTGAAAAAGAATTGTGACTTTGATTTTCAAAAAAATTCCAACTGTAATTATTTCGGTGTCTTTTAGGACTCATTAATTAGGACATCCAAAGATGTGGCTCTCATAAAATTCTCAAAAGTACCTACTCTTAAAATCCTCTCATGATACTAAGATACAAAATAAAATTGTAATTGGTCCTGACTTCTTACAGGGTATATAATAATCAAGCTAACTCAACTGTCGTGTTTTTGTTTATTTTTTCATATTTATTTTTTTTATCCTTTTTCTATTGGGGTCATCTATTAAGCAGAACAGTTTGTAAAAGTCACGCGGAAGTCAATAATCTATCAAAGGTGAGTGAAAAGTATTATTCTCTCATTAAAAAAAACTTTAAACTTTTTAATAAATTTAATATGCACTAATGATGAAGTTACATTGAAACATAATGCAAAAACGCATCAAACTACGAAAAAGTAAGCAATGTCAGATAATATCTAAAGTGCCTCAACTGCAATATACTTCAAGAGTAACTCGGCTTTCAAAAAGATATAGAAAACATGGTCTGACATCGACGAGAAGAGAAGCAAGACGTACTAAATATGAATACAGTAGACATAGCGGCTCTAGCGGCCGGAAGTCACTGGCATATAAGCAGACAGGGTTAAATACTGGGAATACTCGTTTGAAATCTGCTGAAAATTTAAGGACAACGACGAAAAGGAGAGTGCCGAATGTCATCTTTGTAATTATGCCGCGCTTTTTAGAGGACATTTTGAGAAGGAACCCGTATAATTTTGATACGCTGATTCCAAATTCCAGCCCTGTACCTGTACAGTTCAGTCTCCGGTTTTAAAAGTTATCAGCCTTTATTATCATTTCTGACTGTTGTTGAAAAGTTTATCTTTTGCTCATTAATGTCTGCTTTGAATAGGGTTGTATGCAGAATAATAGCGATAATACGAACCATTAAAAATCAAATAAATGTATTATATTATATAAAAATAGAAGTATTGTTTAAACAAAGAAATCTACATTGGCTATCTCGAGTGGCATTTTGCATTTTTTTGTTTGATTGCACCCATTACCAGGGTACTTTTGTCATATTTTCATAATTCAGTTAAGATAGTTAAACAGTTTGACGAATTGTTAGCCATAATGCACATTTGCACGCAGCTAAAAGTTAGTCGGATATCCATTATAATAGCCGTATTCATTGCACTCTTATTTACCCGTAAGTGTTTAATTTAACAAGTTTTTTTTATTTTTTTAGTTTTGTGATAAATAAAATAGTTATTATTGATTTTCGTTTAGAGTTTGATTGTTTTTTTTTTTTTTCGTCGTAGCTGTTTTTGTTTGTTTTTTATTTAACGCAAATGTTTTTATTTTTAGCAACATGCAAAGCTATTACCTGCTATCGTTGCGATTCGATTGCATTAGAGGAGTGCGCCATGACACTGAATGAACTCGATAGTTTGCCCTTTGTAAACTGTCCATCGGAATTGACATGCACCATGTCCATTGGTATGTTGTCTTGTTGATAATTTTATTAAATTGATTTTTTTATGTGTAGTAAATCACTTGAAATTGTTGTAGATAAGAAATATCTTATCTATTTATGAGTTTGCTTCTTTAAAATTCTTTGATTTACAACTTAAATGAAATAATTACATTCGGTTAAGATTTAAAAAGTAGATACCTTAGGTATCTACTGGGTAAAAAAGTTATACTACGTTTGTGTAAAAGCATATATCAATCAAATAGAAATATTTCAGGCACAATCCCATTGACTTCTGATGCTCTTTCCTAGGAATTCAGCGATCTCGAAGACTATAAAATAATGAGTCACCAAACTTACACAATATTTCAGATAATAGATCTCTAGAAAAAGCTTTGGTTCTAAACGATTAAGCTTTGAATTAGACAAGACCACATTCTTCCATCGATACCATAAATAAAAAATGTTATCATAAAAACATAAATTCGATTGCATACACAAGACCCCCCGATTCTAGCTCTGAACTAGTAAATCGAAATATTTGTTTATAATATAAACGAATATGAAACTGGACCATTCGTACAAAAAAAAAACAAGAAAGAACGCTGAAGTCGTGTATGCTCGACTGCAAGATACCCTGTACCCAGATTTTATGTACCATAAGGTAAGCCCTATCTTATTACCATTTCTCATTGTATTGAATTTTTAAACAAAAACTCGAAAAATGCTGTTAATTTGTATGGGGCTACACCTAAATTTTTTTTTTGGTCTAACCCATAGTGGGATATTTTATTGGGACTATTATAGGCGTAATTTATAATAAATTTAGAATCCCTAAAATAGAAAACAATGACGTTTTTATGCAAAAACCCAAAATTTTGGGGTAGATTTGTATGGGGGTACCCTTTAAAATGAAGTTAGAGAAAAACTTTTTGCAAGTGCACACTTGACGGTCCACGAGAGTCTAAGTTTCATCTATTATAGTCTCCGAGATAATCTCTCTCATACGGCAGACAGCATGATAGACGGACGGACGGACGGACAGACAGACATACCCTAGTTCGACTTCCTTCCAATGCTGATCAAGAGTATGTATACTTTCTAGCCTCCTTCTGTCTGTTACTCACATTCGCACAAACTTAAAATACCCTTTTACGCTTTGGATACAGAATACAAAAAGTTCGGTTCAAACTAGAGACGAACGCAGGACATCAAGAGATACAACGGGATGAAAAGGATCGAATGGGTTAATTTAGTATTGACCTATCCCTTTAAATGGGCTTTATAGAGCGCAAATGTTGAAAAAAAAAACCCAGTATGGTAGAGATTGGGTCAAAAAAGGTAATTATACATCTGGATGGGCGGAATAGTCCCGAGAGAGACGAGAGGCTACTTGAATTTATTGAGTATATTTAAAATATATTTAACGTTTCAAGACCTTAAAATGAATTTTGATAAAAATAAATCTTATTGATGAATTAAGTCTGTTCAATTTCTGAATTATTTGGCATGTTCGATAGAGTTACAAGGTTTTATTTCAGTTTGGCGAGTCTCAAATTGAAAGTTTTTGTATAGAAACGCAAAGATTATTAGATTATCGTACAAATCATTAGCTTTCCAAACCAGAGTCAAATATTTTAAAATTTTGGGAATGAACAATTGGAAAATGTGCGCTTAAAATATATCATTCCATCAATATTGTTTTCCGAAAGATCTTTCATGAAATATTTTTCCAAGAGTTCGGATTTTAACTCTTAGACAAATATTTTATAGAAGTATAAGGTTGGACAGCTACAAAGTAGTTGACACTCTGTCTTTGACACTGTCCAATTCAAATCAAATCCAATCGGGATTTATTCATGGCTCAAGATTTATAAATTGACCGAGATGCAACTTAGATTTTTTAAAAATAAAATGATTTTACTTACAGTTGATAAAATCACATATCGTGGCTGTGGCAATCAGACTCCGACCATTGGCGCCACATACAGCAAAACGTGCAGTGAAAATCTTTGTAATAAAAGGCACCTACCCGCCGGGACGACTGAAGTGTCATCATTGCACAGGCGTGGAATGCATAGGCAAACCAGCTGGAAAACCGCGTCCATGTCGCTTACATAACGAAGAAGATAAATGCTACACTGAAGTGCGTAGCGCTACAGAAATCTATCGCGGTTGTGCATCCGATACAAATCATACAATCAGCAGCGACGTAGTATACTGTGAATATAATAGTTGTAATGATCTGCCAGCAGCCACAAAATTACAATGCGTCAAATGCGATTCAAATGAGATGCTTGGTTGTAAAATGGATTTATTTTATGCCAATTCGAATGCCTGCAATATAACGCGCTTCGAAACATGCAGCGTAGATTCGCTGCTAACGCATAAAGAATCCTGTTTTACGTATCAACGTGACAACCGCGTAGTGCGTGGTTGTACACCAGAATTACCGGAAGAATTTAGCAGAGATTTGGAACGTATTACACAATGTGATAGTCATAATCATTGCAATGCTAATTGCACAAATCGACTGCGTTGTCTGAACTGTGATTCAATATCGAATGAGTTTTGTTATAGTAATACAACGAAAATAACTGCAAACATATGCGGTTCAGCTGAAGCTTCCTCCTGCTATGCATGTGAATATGATGATTGGTCAACACAACGTGGCTGCGGTACATTGCCTAAGCGTACTGATATAACACGCTGCTATGAATGCGATGCTACGGATGGTTGTAATGCTTTGCCGTTTATACGCTGTTATCAATGCTCAAGCGATATGACTTCAGGTTGTGCTACATGGGAGCGTCCTGGTGGCATTTACATTGAAGAATGTGAAACTCCGGCAGCGAATTGTCTAATTGCAAATTTTCAAAATGGTACAACTGTGCGTGGCTGTCAGCGTAACGATTTTAATTGCACCATTGATGGCTTAGTCAAATGCAATAGTTGCATTGGTAGCTTCTGCAATAAGGGCGTCATTCCGGAAACACGTTTGACTTGTTATCAATGTGCTGGCGGTGCTGCCTGTGAGCAGCTGACTATCGACGCACTACCCTGCGTTACGAAGAGTAATGTACCAAAGAATTTACAGCACGCTTGTCTAGAATATTATGATGACTACAGCGGACAGATTGTGCGTGGCTGTCGCTCCAATGCACAATTATATTATGAATGTATGCTACGCAATGATGGCAACGGTTGTCATCTTTGCTATGACAATGCCTGCAATGCAAGCCCGGGTAAAATGCTGCGTAAAGAATATTTACTAATGTTAGCCAATGTTAAAGAAGAGATGAAAAGTTTAGCTTTAAAGTCAACAAAATCAAATGCTACGTTCTTACGTTCAAATTTAATATTGCTGCTGTTGCTGCTACTTTGGAGCATTTATTTTGCTAAAAAATAAAGTTTAACTATTTTAATTATCTCTTTGATTACTGCATATGGTTTCTTCTATTGTGCAACATCCAAACTGCTCTTACTGATACCCGCAATATGCTCAGGTGGCGCATAATCCATGCTTAGCGCCTTGCCGCGATGATTAAACGAGTAGAAGGATGGCAAATTGCCAAGCGTATCCCAGGATTTCTCTTGCATATCTACTGTGGCGCGTATCTCTTTGAAATTACCAACAATTTGTATTATATTATAAATAACAATGACCAAACTGATGATGGTTTGCAGTAGAATCTGTGCAAAAATTATGATAATTAATTAAAGAAATATATTAATTTATATTTTTTTATACTTACATCAGCCGGCAGTGTGCTCCATTCTTGTTCGGTGAGCCGCAAATAGGTGCGATCTGAAAAAATATAGTTTTCCAAATTAATTTTATACTTAAATACTTTAAATTTAACTACTCACGATGTGCAGCAGAGAATGCAGCATGTACAAGACTGATAAAGCCAATAATTAGCAAAAGTTTATTCAGAAATTTGGTAGCCATTTGGAAGTGTTTTTTTTTTTTTTGTGTTTTAATTTTGTTCTTTTTAAATAAGCCGGCGCTTATGTTGCAGCAATGTTTGTGTTTATGTTGTTGTCTTTTTAACTCAATGTACAGTTATAATTAAGTTATTAAGTCAATATAAATGAATTAAATGATTCTTATTTGCTTCTGCCGTACGAAGGTGACAAGTTATTTGTAGCACTGCTCGCACTTATAGTAAACGTATCTGCTCACAACAGGTTCGGTGTTTTTACAGGGTGACGTAAGGGCTTGACAGGGCGACTCGCACAATACCAGGACTGTGATCAAAAATACCAGAAAGTGTGATCACAAATACCAGATGTCCGGAAAAATACCAAAAAATGTGATCAATACCAGAAAATGTGATCACGGACCGATAACGCGCAAAAAGCGGACCAATATCAGTAAAAGCGGACCGATAGCACAATAAAAGCCGAACCGATGACAAAAATACCCTCACGGACCGATAGTGCACGAAAAGTGGACCAATGACTATTTATCGCGTTCGAACTCTCGGTTAACGGTTAATAATTTTTAATTTCTATGCGAAAACGAAAACAAGAACATATAAATTTGACATGGTTTATCGTAAAAGAATACAAAAGAAACAACAAAATAAAACCTAACACAATATTGCAACTGTTAATCACAGCAATATAGTTTTTTTTAATTAATATGAGACTGACAATTCTGCTATACAAAGTGCCCATCACGTCTAGTTTTCGAGAGTTAAAACCCCTAAAAATCATGCTTTTTTGGTGTTAGTACCACTATTTTTCTCGAAAACCAAACGTGCAAGAGACGGCAACTTACTCTTAAATTAAAGCTTGAGTCTTTAAAGTTTTAATCTTAAAGTGAATTTGTGATTTTTGAATAATAATTTAGAGTATGGTATAAAGTGTCAAAGTGCGACCGTTTATTTGATAAGGAATACTCGTTGCAGGTTCACATGGCGCAGTTTAAAGACGACCAGCGACCAGAAGATGTCTGTCCCTACGTGAGGTAAAACTTGGGAGGCAATATTATAAATGATTATTAACTATGGGTGCATGGGGTACTTCAAGGGGCCCACCGACTTTATCCATTTTCAGCAAACGTCTATAATTATCTTTTACCAGTATTTTGACTGATTTTCGGTAAGAAAGACAACTATTTGGATGTACCTCCCGTAAAAAATTTTATAAAAAAATTTGTATAGGCACTCCAAGGGACTAATGAATTTGAACTATTTTCAGCATACGCGTCTATATTTCTCGTTAACAATATTCTGACTGAGTTTCATTAAAACAGACAACTATTTACATGCATCTCCCTTACAAAATTTTGATAAACAATTAATACAGGTCTCTGGGATGTACCCTTAGATACTGACCAATATCAACTAGCTACTTCGAACTCAACAACTGTGCAAAATTTCAACATCCATAGAAGCATGGAAATGTATAAAGCAATACCACTGTGCTTCGTGTTGGTATGTCGTCTGGGTGAAGCCTTTTGAGGCGCCTTCTGGTTGTGTTAATAGCGAGATCCGAAACCAACGGTTTAATGAGATCACGTAGACGATCGTTGTATCTGAAGTTGTTTCGATTTATTTTATCTAAAATACGTTAGGTTTGGAATTTACGCCTTATAAGTCGCTGTGTGTTCCAATAGATGTGTCGGTAGAGGGCGTTTATACTGTTTTATCTGCAATGTTACTGCTAAGCAGTGGTAGCGGTCGATAATACCAATCGGTTATTACTGTACCGCTTGTTATTTGCAGATAAAACAGTTCCGCAGCTTCGGTCATTGTGGGAAAATATTAATAGATTTCGTGGTGAGGTAGTGGTATATCAGTTTCCACCATGCGACCGACCG
>JAEIFJ010001839.1:0-17453 GCA_018903435.1 Leucophenga varia
CAAAGAAAAAGCGGAAAATCCATAACACGTTGGTGAGAAGCGCTTAAGTTATAAGTTTTCCATAACAAGGTATAGTATTCCTTTCTAAATAGCAAAAAATATCGTTTATGTATTGGTGAGTTTTATTCAGACAGAAGTCAATCAAAAGTGAAAAGAGAGAGCAGCAGTAATGCTTCATAGGAATTTCGCTTAGCACGTAAAAATTTTATATTCAAACAGAGTTGGAATGCTACACCTTTTTCTTATATTTATAAAATTAGCAACGACAAGGTTTACTTAAACTCTTACAACTTAAAAATCTGTCACTTTAATATATTTAGTTAATAACTTTAATTAAGGTACACATGCTACACGGCATATGGGAACAAGGTAAAGCTAAGCTATAATAAAGCTAAATGTGCGCTTTTCATTGAAACAAGATGCAGGCAAAGTAAAAGCTGTATGAAGACAAACCCTATGGCAAGCTTGTGGTCGACGCACCGCAACATTGTTGTCGAAAACCGAAAACAACCTCCCATTTACTTACAAAACAAAACATGAAATGTTTTACCTTTGCTGCTGCTGCTGCTGCTGCTTGTGTTGTTGAGCTGAACTGCTGCTACTGCTGCTGATACTGCTGCTTTAGCTAACTCAGCTTAAATAAATTTTATTTAATTACCAGTAAAAACCGCAGCAGAGCATGAGAGTCGAAAAGGATATATTGTACACAAACATAAACAGAAGACATAAACAGTTCCAAGGACGTTTCATATTCTCGCCTTCATACTCAGGTACAGGTATACTCGTACATACAGAACCACTGAACCACCGAGTGCGCTTTTATGCTTAAATACCAGCGTAAGCAGAAAAAGCTACATCTGTAGCACACTTAACTGAATGTTTTACCTTGTCGCAAGTATTCATTCGGTAAGGTAAGGTTAGGTATGAAGTGGAAGTTGTTAAGAGAGATTTTTAAGCAGGACATAGAATAGCATAGTGTAACCTCTTGATGCTGAATTTTCACTTTATATGTTTATTTACGAAATAACATTTTTGTGGCAACACAAATTTTTTTGAATTTAACTTAAATGTGCAAGGTGTGACATAAAAGTTTAACGAAATTAAATAAAAACAAGGAAAAACGTTAACTTCGGTGGATCCGAAGCTGAAATACCCTTTACATGGGTGTGGCATCTTGATTTTGACACTGGATGATAAAAAAATGTTTTTACCCAATTTTGAGCGAGAAAGTACATTCATAATTAATTACTATTTTTAAATAAAAAATTTAAAAAAAATCGATAAGTTTGTAGTGGGGCTATACCTAAAAATGGGCGTGGCACTCTCATTTTCGAACTTAACCTAGTCGTTGCCGAGAAAAGCTTAAGTTTAAAATTTCAGTTAAATATCTTTTAAAACTAAGCGAATGAATCGCATAGCAACAAACAGACGGACAGAAGGACAGACGGACAGACAGACGGACATGGCTAGATCGATTCAAGATCAAGAATATGATCAAGAATATATATACTTTATGGGGTCTCCGATGCCTCCTTTAATGCGTTACAAACTTTTGGACAAACTGAACATACCCGTTTACACTATGTGTAACGGGTATAACAAAGAAAACTTTAATTTCGATGGAACCGAAGCTCAAATACCCGCCACATCTTGGTTTAGCTTATTTATGATTATCAGTTTCTTAGGTAAAATTTGGAGAAGTGATGTATTGGAGTCAATAGTCCGATAAAACCAAAGTTTAGACACAATAATGGGGTAAAATTTTAACCTAAGAACAGAATATTAAACATTTTCTTGAAAAAGTAGAAAATGAGTGGTGACTTTGTTGGGGGGCTAAATGAAATAGTTGGCTGATCCATATAATATCAGTAGAGTATTACCCAATTAGAAGTGAATAATAATTAATATTTTTAGACAAAAATTGATAAGGGCCGAAAAGTTCATATGGGGCCCATACCTAACAAGAAAGAACGCTGAAGTCGAGTATGCTTGACTGCAAGATACCCTGTACCCAATCTTTATGTACCTTAAGTTAGGTTCTATTTTACTACCATACCTCATTGAATTGGATTTTCATAGAAAAACTTAAAAAATCGGGTATATCTTTGTATGGGGGTTATACTCAAAATTTTGTTGGGCCTACCCATATTGGTCTATTTCTTTGGGGCTACCATAGACAGAATTTGTACTAAATTTGAACTTCCTAGAATAAAAAACAATGAATTTTTATATAAAAACCCAATATTTTGGGTTAAATTTGTATGGGGGGCTATACCCTAAAATTTGGTTGGTACTACCCATATTTGGAAATTTTATTGGGACTATCATAGACATAATTTATACTAAATTTGAACTTCCTAGAATAGAAAACAATGACGTTTTTATGCAAAAACCCCAAAATTTTGGGGTAGATTTGTATAGGGCTATTCCTAAAATTTTGTTGGTCCTACCCAAATTGGTATATTTTATTGGGACTATCATAGACATAATTTGTTCCTTAATTTGAATTTTCTAGAATAAAAAACAATGACGTTTTTATGTAAAAACCCAAAATCTTGGGGTAAATTTGTATGGGGGCTTCCTATAGAATTTTGTTGGTCCTACCCATAATTGGATATTTTGTTGGGACTATCATAGACATTATTTATACTAAATTTGAACTTCCTAGAATAAATTTCAATGCAAACCATTTTGGTTTCCATACACAAACTTAATATACCCTTTTACCCCTTTGGGTACAGGGTATAAAAATGAACGTGGCAACTTACTTTTGACATTGGAAGACATTAGAAGTATTTTTAACCCAATCTGGAGTAATTACATTCATGAATAATAGCTATTTTCAAACAAAAAATCGGAAAAACGATAAGTTTGAATGGGGGCTATAGCTAAAAATGGGCGTGGCACTTTCATTTTTATACTTGTTTTAGTCGTTCGAGAGAAAGCTTACGTTCTGAGTTTCAGCTTAATATTTGTTAAACTGCCCGAATAAACTGCGAAGACACAAGCAGACGGATGGACGGACAGACGGACATGGCTAGATCGATTCGTCTCATCGAACTGATCAAGAATATATATATTTTATAGGGTCTCCGATAGCTCCTTTAATGCGTTACAAACCTTCAGATAAACTGAATATACCCTTTCACACTATGTGTAACGGGTATAAAAATTGAGTTTTGGTTAAGTTTCAAGCGCTCTCGACTCTTAAGATGCCAAAAGTCTTGAAAATGTATTTTTAATTTTTTGTTAAACTTTTTGTAACGCACCTTGTACGCAAATATTCATTACATCTAACATCTAAGCACTCTTCTTAAATCATCAAACCGACAGTTGCTCACGCCGAATGAGTGAGTGTCTTATCATTTTAAATAGACACCGACACATAGCTTGGTAAGCAAAATAAATAACCATAATATAGTCTAGTAGTAGCAGTTTTCTTTATTTTTTTATTTTTTTTTGCTGTTGCACCTCCTCTACTACTACTAAAACGAGTACAACTAGTGGCAAAAGTAATTTTTGGTTACGTAGTATTAAAATACAAAGGTGTAAACGAGATACGCTGAGTGTGTGTTTGTGTGTGTTGCTGCTACAACTGCTGAAGTCATAATGACAGCTGTGCTCCACTTCACTTTATCCATGCGCCACTTCACTACACTGCAGGGCTAAAATAACTAAAATTTCGTATAATGACCACAAAGCCTGTTTGTGCTGTTGCTGCTTCTTGCTGCTGCTACTTCAATTTCTGTTTGTAAAGTATTTAAAATCAAGAAAGATAAAAAAAGTTGGTAGATTTATCTTTAAAGCTGTTTGCTGCTCTTGTTTAGCAAAAAAAAAAAAAAACAAAAACTTGCTCCACAACTATGCGCATCGTTATTGTTCTGCCACTCTTCAGCTCAGTTTAATGCCGACACTTACAGTTGAGGGTGGCAATTGTCAAATCTGCAAAAAAACATTGTAGATTTCTTTAAAATTAAAAAAATGGCAGCAGAGTTAGTTGAACGGCTAAGTCGGCGCAACAAAGAAATACACCACGAATTCAAAATTACCTTATAATAGTTGCATACTTTTAGGCTATGGCGAATAAAAGCATATGTTTTCACCATATGTGGTGAAATGTGAAAGTTGCTACTTCAATTATTTGACAACAGAGTGCGCCTCAAGTAAAGTGATCGTGAGAGGAAATTTTGATGTGAGGAAATTTTAAAAAGAAAGTTGAAAGTAGAAATGGGAAAATTTTTTGAAAAAGTGAAATAAAAAACAAGTAAAACGTTAACTTCGGTGGAACCGAAGCTTAAATACCCGTCACACGAATCTTTGAATAGTTTAGTGTGATCATCAGTGGCTAATATACATTTATAAATATATATTCGAAAATAATTACTTTTTCATACATTTGGTGGAAAATAATCGAAAAGTTTGTGTGGGGACTATAGCTAAAAATAGGCGTGGCACCTGGGTTTTGTTATTGGATATCATTAGAAGTGTTTTTACATAAATTTGAGTGAATAGTCTCATAAATAATACCTATTTTTATACAAAAATTCGAAAACGGGCGTTAAATTTGTATGGGGGCTATAGTTAAAAATGGGCGTGGCAGCTTGGATTTGACATTGAATGACATTAGAAGTATTTTTACCCAACTTGATGTCACTACATTCATAAATAATAGCTATTCTCATATAAAATTCGAAAATGGGCGGTAAGTTTGTATGGGGGCTATAGCTAAAAATGGGCGTGGCAGCCTGGATTTGACATTGGATGACCTAAGAAGTATTTTTACCCAACTTGGAGTGAGTACATTCATAAATAATTGCTATTTTCATACAAAAAATCCGAAAAAAACGGTAAATTTGTATGGGGGCTACATCTTAAAATGGGCGTGGCACTTTAATTTTAACACTTGAGCTGCTTAGGACTGAGAAAAGCTTAAGTTCCGAGTTTCAGGTCAATATCTTTAAAACTAAGCGAATGAACCGCATAAATACAGACAGACAGACAGACGGACAGAATATTTTTTAATTTCTTGTAAGCGATTGGGTTAGTTAGTACTGCAAAAGGATATAGTAAGTTTGTTAAAACGTGTCTAAAGACAACAAGAGAACTCCGATACGCAATTAAAGTTGAGTCTACGTAATCATGTCTGTCCGTCATGTCGGAGTTAACCGATTTGAGAGTCTATATGAAATTGTGCCACTATACATAAAACGTTGATTGTCTTGATTCCTCATCAGGTTATTACATATTATTTTTCTGAGCCCATTTTTTTATTGAATTTTAAGTTTTTTGAGCAAGCCAAATTTAAAATTTATTTTACAGGACTACAAACAACTAAAAAATTGGCAGTGGTTCGTTTCAGGGTTTCGCTATGCTTTAGAACCTCTGGTTTGGTTTACGATCTGGTTTTAGTCAGCGTTGAACTCCGTTTGGTTCGGTTGAAATGGTTCAAGTAATATATATGTTAAAAATTTAATCCTCATTTCAACTAATACAGTTTTGACTACTTGATATGAGCACCTATTTTACTAATCTTTTGTAGGTATTATATTCGGGATTGTGTAAAAATTAAGCAATCTCGATTTGTAAGAAACATGTTTTGGTAAAATCAGCGCTCTTCATCGATATCAATATGAAATTCAGATTGATTGATTCTCCTCTAATGTTTACATGGCGAACTTAGTCCATAAACCTTATATTATTGTATTTTTTATTTGCTGAGATGAAGTGACAGTCGGGAAAAGGATCACTTTGAATTTATAGACCACCCCTAATATTATAACGTTTACGAGAACTTTGGCATAAACTCAAGCAATATCCTTACTCAATTAAAATTTAGAATGTTATGATATTTAGATCTTTTGAGGAAATGTGGAAACGGTTCGAACTGAACCACTCTTGCTTCTAATATGGTTCGGTTTTTGGTTCAAACCCATTTTATTTCAGAAGAACTGGTTCGGAGCAAACGATCGAAAATGCTGTAGTACGATTCGAAAACCGGTTCGGTTTAAAACCAGATTGTAGCGCTGGCTTTTATAATATTTTCTTTAAAAGCTTAAGACACTGAAACATCAGGAAATTCGTTGAAATTCAAAAGGAAGTACTATATTCTGTAGTACTCACTTGTAATCTACATGAATATAACGAAATTTTTCTTTAAAGAGAGCCTCGAAATATTTTGTGGATTGTAAAAACAGATTTCGTAAATAGTACGAAACGTAGTGAATCGCCGATAGTGACTTCATTTAACTTAAATTGAAACATTTTTGTTTTTTTTTTTTAAAGCATCACTCTAATTTAGTAGCACATTCAATGTAAAAACTTTGAAAACGCAGCAGCATTAGTGGTTTTCAAACTATTTAAGAACAAATATTTATAAGCAACAAACAGGTTTCATGACTACCGGATTCAATTGCAAGCATAGAGACTAGAAAGTGCAACAAATTTGAAACATTTCAAATTAAATTGATTTGTTAATGAATATTTAAGCGAAACTTAATTGCAGCGCAGTTTGTATGCGAATGTCTAGTTTGAATGAATCAATATAGCAGAGGTGGAAGCGTTAGTTTTCCCATGTCAAGTGTACTCCAATGAAATTGGGATACGCATACACAAAACACACACATACGTAATATTGAAACTAAAATACGCAACAACGTGACGCCAACCACAGCGACAGCATGTGTATGCGGTGCGGCCAGGATCAACAGACCAAAGGGATAGTACATAGGTAATATATTGTTGGAAAATTTTGTACAAGAGCAATGGCTGCCACAAATCCCACATCAATCAAAAATGTGCGTGATTAAGGTGAGACGTAATGTTGAAACCAACGATTAACGAAAGTGCCAGGATACGATACCTGATGAATAGAGTATGAGTATGAATTAAATGTGTAAATGTATGTTTGTATGAATATAGGCGACCAAATGTCTGGCAATTGACCTGTAGCGAAATTAAACCAAGATTAAATAACCACTTAACATATGCAATGTTGTTGTTGCTGTTGTTATGTATAGTTGGCAATGAAGGGCAATGCCTTGTTAGCTATCGATCGACAGAAAATTAAGTTAACCGGCAAATCTATGCTGCTTCTTTTTGCTTTATTACATATTAAACTATTTGATTTTTTTAGGAGAGTCGTATGCAGTGCTGTGTCTTTGCAAATGTGTCGTAATCGCAGTGAAAATAGTTTTGCATACAAATTATGACATTACAACACGCCCACTTGTCATATACACACACACACACAAAGATATGTACATGGTAGATACTTACAGTCATACTTACTTGTTATGTACTTGCACATTGGGCTGAATTTTACTGAATACTGAATAATATTTTTTTCATTAAACGATTTATTGATAGTCTATTTATCGATAATTGTTTTATTGCTAATCGACTTATCGATAATTGACAAATCTAAAATCGATTTATCGGAAATCGATTTATCGAAAATCGATTTATCGATAGTTGAATTATCGATAATTGAAGAATCGATAATCGACCTATCGATAATCGACTTATCAATAATCGACTTATCAATAATCGACTTATCAATAATCGACTTATCGAAATTTGACTTATCGATAATCGACTTATCGATAGTTGACTTATCGGTAATCGACTTATAAATAATCGACTTATTAATAATCGACTTAATAATAATCGACTTAATAATAATCGACTTAATGATAATTGACTTATCGAAATTTGAAATATCGATAATCGACTTATCGATAGTTGACTTATCGGCTTAATAATAATCGACTTAATGATAATCGACTTATCGAAATTTGACTTATCGATTATCGACTTATCGATAGTTGACTTATCGGTAATCGACTTATCGATAATCGACTATAAAGTATATATATTCTTGATCAGCATTGGAAGAGGAGTCGAACTAGCTATGTCCGCATGTCCGTCCGTCTGTCTCTCTGCTGTCTTAGACTCTCAAAGTCGTCAAGTGTTTACCAATTAAATATACCAACATGGGTAGGATCAAAATAATTGTAGCTATAGCCAGCATACAAATGTAACCCATTTTTTTTAGTTTTTGTATGAAAATATAATGAGGAATGGTAATAAGGTACATAAAGATTGGGTACAGAAATTTTTGCAGCCGAGCAAACTCGTTTCCAGCGTTTTTTTATTGTTAATATATACACTAAAAAAGCACGATTAATCGAAGAAAATCGATTTTTTTGGTTTAAAAAAAAAAATATATATTTTTTTTTTTGTAAATGAGCATAACTATCATTTTGTATTCTTTCCAATCACTGTGTAACTTTAATAGACAATAAAACTTGCAGTAGCAGGAGTTTCAGTATGCCCTTTCTCTCTCTATCTCTTTTCTCTCTCTCTCTCTCTCTCTTTCACTGGCTGGTAAACTATTACAAAAAGTTTAACAATCTATAAGGATACAACAAACATCTACAGGCATGCGACGCTCATTCCGTGTCACATTTTATGCTTGTTCGTCACTTTAGAGGGAAATTTTCAACGTCCTTTCTAGATGTAACCCATTCGTTGTTGTTGTTGTAGTCGTCGTCATCATAACGTTTCTTGTCATTCAGTTCATTTCAGTTCAGTATCGTTGCTCGTTCATTTTGCATTGATTTTAAAGCGCTCAAGGAAGTCGCGCGGAAACTTGTTAGAGCACCTCAATGTCCTGCCAAAGCAACGGCAACGGCAATGTTAGCCTCCGTACACCATCATAACACATCAGACCAGACCAGACCATTCCATTCTAACTTAATCTTCTTCGAACGTTCAATGAAATCGCTTTGCATGCAATTCTAAAACTCCTTCTGCACTTATCAACAACAACAAAATCATCAGAAGCTTTTTCAAGCAGTTGGCAACAGCGACTTCGTCATTTAGAATCCCAGTTCATGCGGGGGCGTCTTTGTTATTGCGCTGGCAAATTGCAATGTAATTAGTTTTTACATTTCTATAGACGGAAACAAAAAGCGTACGCTGAACCTACGCCTCTCTCTCTCTCTCTCTCTCGTTCACTCTTTCTCTTCATTTGGTTTTGCATGAAACATATAATTGTAGGAAAATTTCATTTCTAGTTAATTAATGGCTTGTACAGTAAAAGTTTTCGCATTTTCGCATAGAGTAGAGCGCCAGTAGCAATGACGACGCCGACACCGCCGCCACAGCCGCCACTGTCATTGAATTCAGTAGTAGGCTCCTTCGATGACACAACGAACTCAACTTTGTCCTTACGCTGCTGTTCCAACTTTGCAAACACTTTACCTGCCTGTCACATATATTTATGTTTATATATGCTGCCAAATACAATTGCCTGAAAATTTAATTAAAATGTTATTTTAAAAATTTATTTATTTATTTTTATTTTTACGTTTTTTTTTTTTTAACATTCTGAAACAAATTTTTGCCTTTGGTATGTTAAATTGTTTTAAATATGATTTAAGTGCTTTATGACAGCATAATTTATTTAATTTATTTATTGCTTTTTTGATAATTGTTAATATCTATTTTGGAGTTAATTGTTGTTGTATCTTTATTTAAATTTTTTGAAGCGTCATTATAAGTCATGCATGATGTCATGAAAATATCGATAAAAAATAGAAATATCGATTTAAAAATATAAATATCAATAAAAGATAGAAGTATCGATGAAAGATAAAATGTATCAATAAAACGGAAATATAAATCAAAATAGAAATATAGAAATACAAAAATAGATCAAAATATCGATAAAAATGTAAATAACGATAAAAGATTGAAGTATTGATAAAAATGGAAGTATCTTTAAAATAGAAATATCGAAATAAAAAAAAAAAGATGTATCGATAAAAGATAAGAAGTATTGATAAAATATAGCAATATTGATGAAAAATAGAAGTATCAATAAAACCGAGATAAAGATCCAAAAGTAGATAAATCGATAAAAATAAAAATGTTGATAAAAGATAGAAGTATCTTTAAAAAAATATCGATAAAAATATAAATAACGATAAAAAATCAAGGCTGCAAACCGGTTCAAAAACGATTCAGTGTAAGGTGACCATGCAAAACTTTTAATTTTTTTTTAATTTAAAGAGCCTTTATTTCGAAAAAAAACAAATAATAACTTAATTTAAATTGAGAACAACTTTAATCATTTTCTTGAAAAAAAAAAACAAATAAAAGGGAGGGTGAGTTTATATGGGGTCGATATGTTATAGTGGCCCGATCCTTGTCATATCGGTAGCATATTCATAGGATAACAGTAAAAGCGATTTTTCCCAGATTGGAGTGAATTAATCCATAAATAAAAACTATTTTCATAAAATATCTGATAAATGGGCGCTTGGTTTGTATGGGGGCCATATTAATATATGGGCATACCACATTTCTTTTGATATTGTATACCATTAGAAGTGTTTTTACCCATTTGTAGACATTCTAACATACAAAAAATCGAAAAAGTTGTATGTTTGTATGGGGGCTATATCTGGTTACCCAATTTGTAGTAAAGTACATTCATAAACAATAACTATTTTCATAAAAAAAATCGAAAAGTTGTATGTTTGTATGGGGGCTATATTAAAAATGGGCGTGGCACATTGGTTCTGAAATACCAATTGCCTAGGGGCACAAAAGCTGAAGTTTCAAATTTCAGGCCAATATCTTTGAGACTTTCGAGAAAAACGCATTGCAGACAGACGGACATGGCTAAATCGATTCGTCTCGTCGAGCTGATTAATAATATATATACTTTATGGGGTCTCCGATGCCTCCTTTAATGCGTTACAAATTTTCCGACAAACAGATAATACCCTTCTCACTATGTGTAACAGGTATAACAATTATTTAAATTTAAAACGAATAATAAGTGTAGAAAGGAAACCCTTTTTTAAATCAACATGGCAACCTGCACCAAAACTGAACCAAATGTGAACTAATTTGCAGCCTTGATTAATATAGAAGTATTTATAAACATAGAAATATCGAAAAAAAATATATTTTTAAAAATAAAAATATCGATAAAAATAGCAGTATCGACAAATATAGAAATTTAAAAGTATCGATAAAAGTGGATCTATCGATAAAAACAAATATCGTTGATATAGAAGTATCGATAAAAAGATAAGTGTCGATGAAAATGAAATATCGAAAAAATAAAAGTTTCTATAAAATTGAAGTATCGATAAATACAGAAATATCGATAAAGTCGAAGTATCGATAAAAAGATATCGATAAAAATATAAATATCGATAGAAAAGAAATATCTATTGTTATTTAGAAAAATGGATACCAATGGTAGTAAAAATGTGGCTAAAACCTCTAATAATACATTCCTGACGTTTTTAAAAAACAATTTCAACTCAACTAAGAAATGCCTACAGCTTAAATTTTTTTTTGTTTCTTTTTAGATAGGTGTGAATATTACAAAAATTTTTCGTATTATTGGGCACGTTTCCAATTTCATTTATAGGTCAACGACAACAAATCTGTGTAATAATTTTATTTATAAAGCAATTGTTTTTTTTTTTTTTTTTTTTTTTGTTCGTTGTTTGCTAGACTGCACAGATTACAGATTTTTATGCATTTTGTATTTGTTCAATTGCTAAAAGTATTTTTCAATTTACTAAAAAATAAAAACGAAAAAAAAAAAAAAAAAAAAATATTTAAAAATGTTGTGAAAAGTGAATGAAAATCGATGGAAATACAAAATGCTGCCAAGAGCATTTCAATTTCGTTTGAAGCTTGTTTTTTACATATACAAAGTTTGGTGCTGCTGCTGCTGTGTTTTGCCTTTACAGCTGCTCCTGGCTGCTTTCACGCGGGCGCCAACAACATGCCAGATCGCGTCATGTTGCTGTTGCTGCTGTTGCTGTTGCTTGTTGGTGTCGTGCTGCATTTGTGCCGCGTTGAAATATTTTTCCCTGTGATATTTTTTGCTGAAATATTCGGGACAAAGTATAAAAATAAAAAATAGAAAAAAATATATATAAAAACAAGGCAAACAATCCGACTCGTATTAGAAATCGTGCCTTTAATCGCTTCAAATAGGCGACAGGTTGCTCTTACTAGAGTTAGTACAAGGCTTTAAAGTCTCTCATAAGCGTGTCTGTCTGTCTGTCCGTCTGTCTTAACGTCATAGTCAGCGATTTCATAATATTTTGTACCTACTTACAATATTTGTTCGTTCGTTTATTCGTTTAGTTTGATCGTTGTTTGCCGCTGATTATGTAATTTAGTTTAGATATATTTTAATTTTTTTTTTTTTTTTTCTGTATATTTTTTTCAATGCTATAATTCAGGAAGTCATTTGCTGAAAGTATTAAACACAAAAGCATTTTGCAGCCATTGCAACAACATTGTTGCAATTTGTGTCTGTATGTTGTGTGTGTGTGTGTTTGTATTTTTTTTTTTTTTAGCTCAATTGCACAAATAAATGTTTATTTAAATTAGGCAACTAAATAAATAAAATTTAGTTTAACTTCAACGATTTCGATTTTTGTAAGTGAAAATAAACAGTAGCAAGCCGCCATTTGTATGGATTTAACTATTGGGTTGTGGTTTCCAATGCTTATTTGCATTTGGCTTTTGTTTTGGGGTTTGGCGTTAAATTGAAAAATTTTTAGCTTTTCGATAAATAATGAAGAAATTTAGAAAAAGAAAATTGCTTGCATAATATTTTAGCTTGAATAAAACATTTACAAAAATTTCAAAACTAAAATTTTTTTTTACAAGTATAAAAACTATAATTTAACTATTAAACTATTTAAGCATGTTCTACAAGTACTTTAAACATTATCGGCTGAATTAAATTGTAGGTCGGAGTGACTAAAGAGTCAGAGTCAGTTAGAGATGTTTTGACAATCGATAGAATTTGTTGCTTTATATGAGTACTTTTGCAATCGATATCCGGTAAGTATTTCGAAACTATTCCTTTACAAAAAGCACTTATTTATTTATCTATTTACTTACAGATAATATTTAAAATATCTAACTTTATATTATAAAGACTTTTTACAAATACAAATAAAGCAAACAGTTAATTCCCAAATTATTAATATGCCAATTATTTTTTTCGTTTCCTACATCTTTAAAATGAAGACAAAATTTCATCATTGCCAGTTCTTTCCATTTATTCAATACATATCTATTGTTTATAGGTGACAAACATGTCATACAAATAATTTTAGGCATTATGGGTGGATATGAAGCATATAGTTCCATCAGTTTGTTGTCAGAACCAAAGGTGCCACGCCCACGCTAGATGTGGCCACCATACAACTTTCCATTTTTTTCAAGTTTTTGTGTGAAAAATAGTTATTATTTATGAATGTTTTGCAACTACAAATCGGGAAAAAACACTGCAATCAATATCAATCCATCAATTTCAATTTTTATACGGCCCCCATACAAACTAAGCGTCCATTTTCAGATTTTGTATGAAAATAGTTCTGTTATGGATATATATTCATCTCAATTTGTGTAAAATCACTTTTACTATTATCCTATGAATATGCTTCCGATATGACAAGGATAGAGCCACTATAACAAATAAGCTATGCAAACTCATCTTCTATTTTTTTTTATTTTCAAGAAAATGAATAAAGGTTTCAGTATTGGCAAGTATTTGCTTCGGTGCTTCGAAGTTAACGTTCTTGCTTGTTTTTTTGCAGTTGTCTAGGCCATCAAAATTATTTTTTTATTAAAGTTTTCCATTAGGAAGGGAGCGGTCTTATGTTATTCCTCTTCATAAGTGTAGCATCCTCCTTGGTGCCTTTCGAAATTTCGAAAAAAGTTAGCAAATCAATCGTTGATACAGTTAAAAATTTAAATCATCTAGTAAAAATATTCGTCTTATTATAAGTCCACACCAACTTGGATTTGTTAAAGAAAATCAATTTGCACAAACCTTCTTGAGTTTTCTTCACTGTAAATAATGGTTTCATATCTGGTAATCAGACTGATGTAATTTTCAATGATTTTAGATAAAATTCTTTAGGTTTTCCCACTAATTTAGAAAATCGGATACAATCCTAACTTGTTGGTAGAACTCACGATATTAGAATATGCATCTTTGCTCTCAAAAATCTTAATTGGGCCCTATACGGATAGATTATTGAGCTTCTTTTTTAAGTTTTTTAAGTTGTCAGTTGTTCTCTTCTCCTCCCCTCCCCCCCCCCTCATTTTCTTTTTTTTCCATTTTTCTCCTTTTTTACCCCCTCCTTTCCTTTCCCTCCTCCTTTTTCCTTTTTTCCTCCCTCCCTGTCCTTTCCTCTCCCCTTTTTCCTCCTCCCCTCTCCATCCCACAGGCCCACCACCCCCTGTTTTCCATCCTTTCTTTTTCTCATCGCGCACGGACTCGAGAGGTTCCCACATATTGTTCAGTAAGCCACTGCAGGAGGCAGCTCAAGACTGGAATCTCGCGCACGGACTTAAGAAATTCTCAAATTTTGCTCTCAGTAATAGATCGGCTTTTAGATACGATCCACAGATTGATTATGCTCAGTCTTCCGTCCAAATCAGCGACAACGACCGAGATCTGCCCTAAGTGATCTGCCAAAAATGAATCGATGAAGCTAATGACTTGTGCTGTGCCTCTGGAAAGTTAGTCTTCCCAATATTAAGAAACGCAGCCACAGCCAATGAAAAATCTTGACAAATAATCATTCAGCTATGTGCATTTTCCAACCCATCCGGAAATACAATAGCCTTTTCCAAATGACCGTTTGTGCCAAGAAAAAAGAGATGGAACTACTTGATCTTTTGGGCATTTTAAAATGACTAAAATAATACAACATACAACCATTACCTATTTAAAAAAAAATCAAACATTTCCTCTTTATAATATTATTAGTATAGAAAAAATGTTAGATTATTCAAGATTTGGTAAGCATCCCTAATTTTTGAAAATGAAACATAGCCAAAGTCACTCGAGAATAGTGCAGCTTGCCAACGGTGAAAAGAATTTTCAAATCAGTCCAGTAGTTTCGGAGCCTATTCAAAACAAACAAACTTTTCCTCTTTCTCATCTATTCTCTTTCCATTCTTCCTTAGAATTTATAAAAAACGATCCGTTATTAATCTGGCGTTTCTATCGTTCATCGATGTGCATTTCCATGTTCAGTTATGTTTTTCAGAAATCTGGAAATACAGTTTTATGCTGGTTGAGTCTGGTTGCTATATCGGAGATCTTGGAGTAGCTTTCATGTGCTTCCCTGCCGTTGTGTGGAAATTAAGATCTATGGAAATTTTTTCCTGACAAAAATAAAAATTATAACATTTTTTTGTAAATGACTATTGGATAACCGGCGTGTGTTACTACATTGTATTTGGATGGTTTGGATGGTTATCAAGTCTATAGCGGACACAATTTTTTACTATTTTACAGGCAACATATAAGCAGGGGGATTTGGCTAGGATCTTTGTATTTGCATTAAAATAAATAATAATACCCCACGATATAAATCGATATCGTTCACCTCTAACTAGAGTACTGAAGGCTTAACATTTCATTTTATCATAACTTACACAGAATTCAATAAGATAAAACGAAGCTACTTGATTGATACAATGGGGATTTCTTCAAAAATATGTAATTCAACGCTAAGCAAAAACTAAATAAATAAATGGTCAACAGTTGACACCGTTTAGCGCTATAATCGCTTTATAAGATTTGTAGTTTCTTGTCCTTTTACCAAATTTAGTATAAATCTTGGAAAATAATTACAGCATAAAGCGCCAGCAATTTGAGAGTAAATTTTGCGTTAAACGCCAAAAGAGCCAAATTATAGCTAACTAAGCCAAACGATCAAATAGCAAACCTAATGAAGCACTAAAAGCTATCCTTCTCTCCCTCTCTCTCTCTCTCTCTCTTTCACTGAAATTTTCTAAGCCTTCAATATTCGTGACAATCGATGCTATAGTTGCTATAAGCCTATGAATACCTTCCAAAGATTCGAACCACCTACCAACTGGCAACAGCCAACAGCATTACTAACGTACTCGTACATACATAACTTCCCAGCCTATTTAGCGAAAATCATGAGAACATTCCATCAGTCTGTTTATAAATATCTAAAGTGCGGCAGTCCGAAAGTAATAAAGTGACATAAACTACAAGCGCGCTTCGAACGCAGCTCAATTGTAAGCTCTATACATGGCTGCATTTAGTTTAGTTAGTGGTTCAGTTCAGTTCAGTACAGAAACACTGCTGCCTGCTGCTGCTTCATTCTTAACTTGGCTAGGACATACACATAAGAAGACTTTTCTTTATACAAAAACGTTTCTTTCGCACACACACATACACACATACACACGCTCACAATTTAAGTCACTAAGTGAACGCTTTGTTTGACACATCGAATAAATCACACAATTTCTGAAACTAAACTCTGTGCTTTCAAATGCCTGTGCCTGTATTATACACTAACAATGAAGCGAAGGAGGTACTCGTAGAACAATTCTAAGTGGTCGGTCGGTCGGTTGGTCGGTCTTGAAGAAGACAATGCAAGTGCATTCGCCTGTGCCATGTTTATGTAATAATATGCCATAAAATATAGAAAATACATTGAAGAAAACAAGAACAAAAAAAAAAAAAAACGTATATTGGCAATGAAACACAACAAACAGCAGCTTTGGCAATCGAAAAGAAGAAGAGAAGTAAAGCAGAAGTAGCACAGCGCGCATACAGCCAAAAATGGTCAAACATTGTCTGGACTTGAGCGGTGCATTTTGCCAAGTCATTATCTGTGTGTGTGTGTGTGTGTGTGTATTGTGGTCTGTGCGGCAGGAAGTTTTTTGGTGGCAAAACTTATGACTGATCGTTTTTGCCTTCTTTTAAAACTTCTGCTTTAACGGCGGCAACCAACGACAGAACAAGAACTGTGCGCATTTTCATTGTTGTTTATTTAAAAATTGTTTGCACTTGTCAGCATTCAGTGCAATTCATGTTGTCCTTGAATTGTTGCAATTGCCTGCCTGCCTACCTGCCTGACTTGATCAACTTCAATTTAAGTTTATGAGCTTAAATAGACGCATAAAGTTTTTTTTTTAAATTAATGTTATCGTTATTATTTTGTGTGGTCAAAAATTCGTTACAAATAATTTTTGATTAGAAAATGTTATATGAATGTTTGCATTTGGTTTGTTTTTTGTTAATGCGATTCCGTGTGGAAACATATAAAAAAATATTGATATTTTTTAAGTGATACTCTAAAAATCGAATATATTAGAAACATCTCTATATATCGTTGCTCTAAAAATCAATAAAAGTAATCGATATTATTGAATTAAAACATTTATCAAAGAGACAGACAAAATTTTGAAAACGCATTTGATTGATAGAAGCATATTATACTTTTTTCGTTGATGTTAGGTATATCGTTTATTGCACATCTCTAGAAAATGAACCAGTTGAGCAATTATATAAAAATATGATTATTTAATTTTGTTTCAATGTTTCTATTTGAAATTAT
>JAEIFJ010001843.1:0-10954 GCA_018903435.1 Leucophenga varia
TTGTAACTGGTGCCGCTGTTGGTAGCTGTACCCTGTGGGGGGGGGGGGGGGAAAAAAATGCTGTGGTGTATGCAAACAGATAGATCGCCAAAATGGCAAAAGTCAAAACGATAAAATATTTCATATTTATTTGGAGAATATAAGATTGATCTGAGCTGCTTTCGATTGCTCTTACACTTGAGTTTATGATTCAAATTGAATTTGGAGTATTTATAGCAATTTGAATGAGGAAGAAGTATAAACTGTTATGCAAAGTAGGGAAATTATTTTGATTGTTTTATTTACAGACAAATATTGACAGATGTAAACTTCATAGCTAAAGGCAACAGAATAAAAAGTGTTTCTGAACAATAAGATTAGCCAATAATTTTCAAATAAATTTTACTCAAACATTTATTCTAGATATTTCAATATTTTATTAAGTGGAAAAGAATTAATTTTTTCATAAAAGCGGAACAGACAATTTATGACAATATTCAGATCATGTAAATTCTGGATGATTATTTTATGTATTTCTTATTGTTTTATTGTTCTTGTTGTTGAAACAATTCTTATTCAAAAACGTAGGCAGTTATACACAATCAAACTATTTAGAGAATATATTTGGGTATTCGATATTTTTCTAGAGATGTGTCACTATACACTGAACAGCTGACCGGCATATTTTCTAGATGTGTGGTAACAACTGCCGAAAACTGCTAGGGATGTGCATTTTTCGATATACTTTTCTAGAGACGCAGCTGCCTCATATATTGCAAGAAATGTAAATATATATTTGCTCTTCAACCCCGAACACTTGTATTTCTAGTTTACTTCCCATTTTCCGTTATTTTCCACAGATGCCCTACACATTTTTTATTATTCCTGAGTTTACTACAGCTTCCAAAAAGTAGGTAGTGAGTGACACACACCAAACTATATATAGGAGAAGAAATTTTCTTAGATGCTGTCTTTTCTTTACAGCGATTACCTACAAATCTAAAACAGTCACGAAAACTCAATTAGAATTTTTATTTTTTGAAAGCGCCACAAAGTTTAAACTAGCAAAAACGAAAAATCTTTCACAAACAAAATTACAAATGAAATTTATTTTGTTAACGACAAAGCCAAGGCGCTGGGGATTTGCAGTTGAGTGTAATAATTTTGTAGCGCAGCGATTAACGCAATGAACCCTTGGCAATTACTGCTCACCTACAGACAACAGCAACAATAACAACAAGTTGCCACAAACGCGTAGGCGGCGGTGGTTACTACATTTCGTTGCACTTTACAACGCCATTTCTTCATGAATTCATTTCTACCGCCCGTGTTACCCTCGCTTATACCGCGTTACCACGCATTCATCACACATACGCTACGAATTGCGAATTGCGAGTTTCCGCTGTTCGCATACATGAAAACTGCCCTCGGGTGCAGCACAGTACAGATACAACTGTAAGAAGGAGCAATTTGCAAAGAGCATCCATAAACCTTGAATCTTATATTTTTTTGTCTCTGCCTCCTCTCTACTTTTTGGTTTCGTCTATTTTGCTTGAAGTTAGTAGAGCGTTGTTGACCTCGTTGATGGCGTTGGCAATAAGTAAATGCAAATTTTGAAACGCAATTAATTTTGCGTTGAACTCTGCACAAACTCACGCACGGCATGACAATCAGATACACAGTCAAGTCAAATTGGAGGCATTCTATACTATTGATTTTGACTTCTTTGGGAAAATGTTTTGCAACAAAAGCAATAAAACGATTGGAAAATACACAAAAAAACACAAACATCTACAAGAAAGTCACAAATAGACGAAGACGGAAGTGACCAAGTGGAATGCGAGGGTTTTATTATTTATTTTCTGAGATTTAGTGCTAATACGCTTGTGGAAAAAGAAGAAGAATGTGGAAGTATTGAATAGAAATTTATGGAGTGTAAGGGTCATGAGTAGAGTCAGTGGAGGTAGACTAGCGCGGTCAGTTTAGCTTGGACAAGCTGGAACATTGAAGAATAAACATGTTAACGAAAGCAATCAACTTTACGGAGAACAAGACCTGAGTATCGGATAGTCAGGCTGCCCTAAAAGCACTTGACTCTTACAATAACACATCTAAAATTATCTCCCAGTGCCGCACATCTGTCAACGAGAGGGCTGAGCAATGGGATATTTGCCTCACATGGGTTCCGGTTCACCAAGATATATTTGGTAATTGCGAATAATATCTCGAAACTAACGTGACTAGAGTATAGCACTAAACAAACTGCCCAACCCATGCGACATAATAGACAGTCTCTATCCATGATGATTGGAGCTCTCACGGGACACTACCTGGTGGGAAGACATGCCGTCCAACTAGGGGTAGCATCAAATGACTTCTGTAGGAAATGTAGAAACGAGGAAGAGGAGGAGACAGTACAACATTTTCTCTGCCACTGCCCAGCCCTTGGGCACTTGGTACCGTACTTGGTAGACCGTTTCTCAATAGTCTGGCGTAGATTGCATCAGTCAAGATTGGTGGAATATCCGCCTTTATAAGGAAATCGAGCTGGTTCGAGTAGGAGGAAATAAAAGTGGGATCATATGGTATCACAATGGACCTATCTGGTCTAGGCGAGAATTATCGTCAGCCATTCTAACCTAACCTAAACTAAAGACCTGAGCAGAGAGATTGGAATGAAAACTTTGTGAGAATCAGACTGTAGGAGTTTGATGAAGAAATGTGCTGCTGAAAGCTATAGAATTCTAGTTCAAGTTTATGGAGAGCACTACTTGAGCAGAATCATTAGAAGCTGGCGAGGCGTGTTAAGCTTGACCAGGCATTAACATCCACCAGAACGTGGAATATTGAAGAAGATATTTGTTACTATAGAAGTTTATAGAGAATAGGATATGTTCAGAGTCATTTAAAGTAGATTAGTTGAGTTAGTTCTTCGAAGCGTTAACATTTATCCAGTTAGCTGAGATAAATGGTAACGCTTCGAAGAACTTACACTGCTCTTCGTAGGTTTCTTAGCGACGGTAGAGAGAGTCTTGTGCAGTTGAACTTTGTCAGAGGACGATCGAAGCATTGACATTAATCTCAGATATTTGATCCTCTGCTGAACGTAGGTTTCTAAGCGATGGTAGAGGAATTCTTGTGCAGAAAAACCCTGCCTCCTTTCCCTTTCTCCACACATGTTTGAACCACTTCCTTGGTGGAAAACTCCGTTTCGGCGTTTTGTGCTTCCTCGTTGCAAGCAGCATCCTCGATTCATTTTTTAAATAACATTGCAGTATAGCTAGTGTTCTGAACTAGTTTGTTAATTTTTAATCTTGTTGCTTATTTTGGTCAAACGAGTGAAGAGATCCTCACGTCGATCGTGCCATAACCTCCAAAAAGCCGCAAATAGGTATTCATACTCTCCGAAGCTAACAGGTTTCGTATTCTCAGCTGCAAACTTAAACCCATTAGGCACGAGTCACTTAAAACCCTCAGTTTAAAGTTACCTCCAGCCATGATAAATCCTCATTTTTATATGACGAAACAGATTCCTGATTTTAACTGAACACTTTTACAACAACTAGTGTCCATTATCAATTGGCACCCTCAGTGTGAGTTCAGCTATCGACTTCAGGACTAAAAATACCAAAAAAAGTTTGGGAATATTCTCCACAAGCGTCTATAGAAAAGTCGTTCTTCTGCTATGGAGTCCCTATGCTGTCAAAAAAATAGTAAGAGGAGTGACTCGCAGGGCTCTATATAGAACCTTCTCACTAAATATATTAATCCACCCTTGCATAAATGTATTCGCATAGATAACGCTATTTTCCTGACTATCTGTCTGTCTGTCTAGCTGTCTGTTTATCTGCCTTTGCTAACTGTCTGTATTTTCTGTCTGTCTGTCTGTCTGTCCATATGTCCTTTCCTCTGTCCATTTCGCTTTGATTGATTGCGTAAGGCAAATGAACGAAACAAGCGAATATACAAACGATTGGGAGCTACGTACGTATGTATGCATGTATTCACAAAACCAATTTCACTGTGGGTCACTCGTCAACAACAACAACAGCAACGTCCTGTTTCAAAGGGCAACTATGCTGCTGTACGTGTAAGCGCTCATGCGAAGGAACGCTTTTGGCTGTCGTTGCCATTTTTCAGAAATTTAATTGAGCTTTTGGCTGCAGGCCGTTTTAAGTAAATAATGCATTATTTATGAACCAACAGCGTTTTGGGTTCGGTTTGAGTTTGGTTTGGCAGATTCATATAGATGAACAATACAGCAGATTAGCGCAGGAAGCGGGGCGGGGATATGTAGCGCAAAATAAAACTTTATTTGGACCATTGAGCTTTGGCTGCCACCTCAATTAAACACAAATGAGCGAGAAAAGTTGCGCAAATCTGTGGAAAATCATCATCAACGGCAGAAATAGATGCGCCATTTTCAACGCCATTGCGAACGCCATTTTGCATTTAAAATCTCATTTCACGAAATGTAGCTGGTAAATTCCATTAAACGAAAACGCCTTAGACGCGCTAAGACGACGAGACGAGTCCAGACCATCCAGACCGAGCAGGTAGCAAAGTTTTAAATCTAATTAGCTGTGTGTGTGTGGTATAAGCCAACTAAATGAAAACTGATGGCGTTGTAGACAACCCTCAACAATGTCCTGAATTGTGCTTATTAATGTTGAAAGGAAATAAAGAAATTGAAGTGTTCTGGCTAAAGGTGAGAGTCCGCATTAAACTTAAGCCGCTGCCGGATGGTCGTATTACATTGACACTTGATGTTAATTTTTTTTTTTGTTTGGCTCAATTTCAGTCTTAAAGTTATCTGACGACGACTTTATTAAGATATTCTCTAAAAGTTACTTAGCATACCTTTGGGGTTGTATTTCTCAAAAAAAAAAAAACATCGTACTGAGCGGGTTGTTATGTCAAATTAGTACGCACGTGACCGGAATGTACGGCTTAAATGTTAGCTTTACGGTTTTTCTCTTGAGTTTATTTTCTGTTTGAGTTGACTTATTGCTTGAGTACCAAATTTTGAAATGTGTGCGTGAAGTTAATATGATTTATTAGCAGTGTGACTTGGAGCCAATGCTATGGAGAATTTCGAAGCACGTTCGTTTCTTTCTTTCTTTTTTGGCACAAAGTTCAAAGTACTTGATAAATATATATCATAACAGTGCATATGGGGATTAGAATGGTGTAATTTATCTAAGATTATTGATATGAAGCAAATGAAACAAATTAACTTTTATTTCCGCTCAAATGAAGCAGAAACAAAATAAAATAAACAGATAAGCTCAGATAAAATAAAGTTAAATGTTTATTTTAGATAAATATTTATGTACAATAAATAAAACTGCTGTTTTAGTAAATATAAAAAAAAAATAAATTGATAAAAACAAATAAACAAAACTATTTTTGAGTATGAAAAAAAAAACTAGTATAAATAGCGCAGATACTTACAATTTAAGACACATTCTCAACTGAACAACAAACTGTAGCAAATCAAATCAATCTTTTATTTTTCATTAAATATGAAGCATTTTATTATTTTGTCTTTTGCCATCTTGGCTGTCTATGTTGCATACACCACAGCACAGGGTACAGCTACAACAGCGGCACCGGTTACAACAGTGGCGCCCACTACAGTAGCTCCTGGTGCCACGACAGCAGCACCTGGGACAGCAGCTCCTACCAAAACGAGAAGACTTTGCACTCGGGAGAATAACTTCTGCGGATTCTTCAGACCCACGAGACGTGTTTGCCGTGGCGGTAATGGCAATCGTCGTTGCACTGTTGTCGTTATACATCGTAGACCTAATTTGGGCTAGAAAAAAATAATAGACTATAAAAAATTTGTTAAATGTTACTTTTAAATAAAGAAAATACTTTTAGTCAAAGGTCTACAATTTTTTTAAATTATTTAATCGTTTCTTAGGACCTTGAAATTAGGGCTGTGTGATTGTTGGAAATTATCGATTGTTGATGATTGTAAAAATATATCGATAGTTGATGATTAATGATGATTATCAAAAAATATTTTTTTGATATAATTTTTTGATTTTATTATATTTTATAATCTTAGTATAACTTAAAAAAGATGAAATGTCAAAACCTTTTTTTTTTTTTTTTTGTGTTTTTTGCTTCTCACGTTTGCCAATCAATCCGAGACTGTACTCTACCCTCTATCAACTACTTGATTATTGCTTCAATAATCAGTTGATTTATTTATTAATTCTTCAACTAATTAATCAGTGAATTATACAAAATAATCGATTGTTCATTGATTAATCAATTAATCACACAGTCCTACATTAAATTTTAAATTTTAAATAAAACTTTAAAATATCTTCTCTTGTAATATAACAGCAGCTGCACTTCAGCGTAATATCGTCAGTTGCACATCTCTGAAAAAATGTCAGCAACTGCAAATCTCTTGAAATAAATCGGTAACTGCACATCTTTAGAAAATATCGGCTGCTGCACATCTCTAGCAATATATAGACAGTTGCACAGTTCTGGTAAATATGCCAGGCACGTGTTCAGAGTTAGGGATTTGAAAGCAATAGGCATATCGAAAATAGCAGCAGCGCTCATAGCAGCGCTCATCGTTAGGAAGTAAACCGGTAAGTGTTCGGGGTTAAAGATCAAAATATCGACAATTGCAAATCTCTAGCAACATATGAGGCAGGTGTATTGAGAACATCTCTAGAAAATATCGGCAGCGACACATCGCTAGAAAAATATAATGAAAGATTCACATCTCCATCAGTTTTCGGTAGTTGTTTACCTCTAGGAAATTTACCGGTCAGGTGTTCACGGTTAGGGTTTCGAGAGCTATGTATAGTTGCATATCTCTTGCAAATATCGGTATTTGTACATCTCTAGAAAAATGAAAATATCGGCAGTTAGCATATCTCTAGGGGAAAATATCGAAAGTTTTCTAGAAATCTCTAGCGCTGTACAACTTTTGTATTATATCGGGCATCTTTTAGGGTTAGGGGTTCAAGAGCATTGTATAGTTGCACATCTGTAGAAAAATATCAACTGCGGCACATCTTTAGAAAGGCAGCAGCACATTTCTAATAATAGTAAAGTGTATGAACAAAAAATAGTTCATATCAATGTTTTTTTTTTTTTTTTTGTAGAGCAATTGTAAAAAGTTTGATAACTTCAGCGGTTCTGTAGCAATCATGTCGGCGTTTTCTCTTATTTTTTTTTCTCATATTCAATGCATTCCAATATGTTTCTCGTCACCTAAACCGTTATAATGACTTTCGCCGCGAGAAAAAAAAATTTAAAAAAAAACTGAACAAGAACATTCCTGAATGCCTCAATCACTGTAAACCTAAACGCATTGCTTCGTCGCACGTTTTTCTTTTCGCTAATCGCTTTTCTTTTTTTTTTTTTTGCTTCTAAGCTGATTTTTCTCCACTCCTAAGAGATAATTTGAGCAATTTTTGCTTGCAGCAAGCAAGCTTAATGCGACAGTTTACCACTATTTTACTTTTTTCTTATAAAAAAAAAAAAAGAAAAATTGCGCAAATGAGAACAAAGAAAAGTTGTTGACAGAAGAAGAGCATCTAAAAGTGTCGCAGTGAAACCCTAATCAAAATCATCATTGTGGGAGAGGAAGGCTAAAGACGAGAGCAGCATTTTACAAGAACAGAACAGCTGCTTCAACTCTGCTGCGCTCTTTTTCGCGCTTCTTGAGCTTAATTAAGTCATTAAGTTGCGTTTAAAGCGCGGCTTAAACGTTTCATAGTATTAAAAGGAGTCAACGAGAGAGAGAGAGAAAGGGAGAGAGGGAGAGGAAGGATTGAGTTGCTAGAAAATAAGAAGATGAGCAACAATTTAATTCGCTAATGACACAATGAGGTGAACAGAAAATAATGTATTAGAAAGAGAAAGTGTAAGCCTAAGGTGTGCGAGAGCGAGAGGTGCAAAGTGTGAGTATTGCCATAAGCCAATAAACTTATTAAATTGACAATAATGATGACATTAGAAGGTGACAAGACAATAACAACAACAGAAACATTGTGCGACATACAAATTGCAACAACAACAACAGCAGCAGCTGCGTGCAACAACAGCAAGCAGCAACAACAACAACAAACATGTTAAATGGCATTTACATAGGTTTACCCTTTGGCCAAAATAAACTTTAATAAGCAGAAGTAGCAAGTATATACTTAATAGGGTGACCATACTTTAAAATTGATCTCAGTTTCACTTAGTTTAAAAATAGAGTTTCGTTTCATTTCAAAAAGATTCATTTTCATGCTAAAAGAAATGAAATAGTAAAAAAAACTATTTTTGGTGACCAATTGGAAATTCCTATCTTGCGAAGGTCTTCGAAAATCTGGTCTACTTTTTTGGAAACAAACCAAACTAGTACTATTCAACAACATTTCCTATGTATGGTTTTAGTGCGGATATCGATTATTTTCTGTATTTATTTATATATTTATTTATTTTTATTGAAGTGAGCTATTTTTGCGCACTAAAATTCGCTACTGCTCCGAATTCGTTAGTGTAGAAACTAGTTGATTGCAAAGTCATAATTGATCTGGTCTGAATCATGCTAGAATTATAAAGGTCGATAAGCGAAACGATGGTACCATGTGAAAGAGATAGCTCAATGTGAATGATATGTGTTTTCTTCCTTTTTTTATACCTGTTACACTAGTGTAAACAGTATATTCAGTTTGTTGGAAAGTTTGTAACCATTAAAGGAGGCATCGGAGACTCCATTAAGTATATATATTCTTGATCACCTCGACGAGACGATCGATTTAGCCATGTCCGTCTGTCTTGTCCGTCTGTCCGTCTGTCTTTGTGTTGCTGCGCAATTTATTCGCTCAGTTTTAAAGATATTGGGCTGAAATTTTAAACTTAAGCTTTTCTAGGTCCTGTGTAGTTTCTATGTTAAAATCAATGTGCCACGCCCACTTTTAGGTATAGCTCCCATACAAAAGAACAAAATTTTTTCAAGTTCTTATATGAAAAAAATGTATTTATAAAGCGAATGGCTTCAAATATGGTTAAAATGTTTCTTATATTCTTAAGAGAATATTTAATTTGTTTAGTATTTTGAAATAAAATTTAATACAAATGCTGCACACGAAGGTCTATCAACGTCAAATGATGTGTAACAGGTATATAGTATAAACTTCGGTCCAACCGAAGTTAACATTTTTCTTGTTTTTTTTTTTTTTTGTTTTTGTTCATAACTATGAAATACGGCTGACGTTGGTACGCAACACAAGAGAGTAAGAGCGCTTAACATAATCTTGTATAACCATAAACCATGGTCTAATTTGTATCGTTATCTTCAAACGATATGAGCAATCTAAATTTATTAATTTAAAACAAGGAAAAACGTTAACATCGGTGGAACCGAAGCTGAAATACCCGTTACATGGGCGTGGCGTCTTGGTTTTGACCCTGGATGACAAAAGAAATGTTTTTACCCAATTGGGAGCGAGTACATTCATAAATAATTACTATTTTTAAACAACAAATCGAAAAAAAACGATAAGCTTGTATGGGGGCTATACCTAAAAATGGGCGTGCCACTCTCATTTTCGAACTTAACCTAGTCGTTGCCGAGAAAAGCTTAAGTTTAAAATTTCAGCCCAATATCTTTAAAACTGAGCGAATAAATTGCGCAGCAACACAAAGACAGACGGACAGACAGACGGACATGGCTAGATCGATTCGTCTCATCGAGCTGATCAAGAATATATATACTTAATGGGGTCTCCGATGCCTCCTTCAATGCGTTACAAACTTTTGGACAAACTGAATATACCCGTTTACACTATGTGTTACGGGTATAAAAAATAAATCAAAAATAAAATTCAATACAAATTTTGAAAATTTGTATTATCTGGTAACCTTAAGCTGAGAACAACATTAAACAATAATAACAACAACACAAATACAAACAAACAAACACACAAAAACAGCAACAACAACGCGCCAAAATGCATAACAAGCGCCCCTTACCACGTCTCTTTATAACAACAAATAAAGCTGTTTCTCTTAAAAAAATAAGTACACAAAAAAGAAAAATTAAACAAAAAAAAAAAAAAAACACAAACAAATTTTCTCATTTGAGTTCATCTGCTGCTTCTTTTTCTGAGTGGCGTCGCGTCAAATGTTTTTGAATTTGTCTTTTTTCTTTTTTTTGTGTTGTTGTTGTAAACAAGTGTTACCGGTTTTGCCGGCAAAAATACAAAAAGAAACCAAAAAAAAAATGCTTTTTGCTTCCTCTTACATATCTTCTGGCAATTCTTCTTCTTCTACTTTATTGGCGGCTGCTATTGTGTTGCTTGTTTTGACTATTTATTTTATTTTTAAAAAATACAAAAACAATTACGCGACAACATAAAAAATACAATGAAAACAATTCGAAAGAAAAAACAAACATAAAACCAAATGAAAAGCAAATGCAAAGCAAATGTTTTTTATTTGTTTACATTTTTACTCTTTGCTTTTGCTACAATTTGATTTATTTTTGGTTCTCTTATTTATGTTGCTTCCTCCCTTAAATTTGTATGATTTTACTTTTTGTTTTGCTTTTATAAATTTGTGTTTTTGCTTTATATTTTGTTTTGTTTTGAACTTTTGCATAATTTTTCTATTCAGACTCTTTCTTTTGTTGTCTTTTTTGCTTTGTGCGTTGGAGTGAACGAACTTTGCTGCTTTGTTTCTTTTTTGTTTTTGCCTATTATGAAATTTGTTTGGCTTTTTGTGTTTGACTTTGTCTTGTTTTTCTATTATTTTTTTAATTTTTAAAGTTGATTTTTGTTTTGTCTGTGTTTTTGCAGTTAAACTTAAAAAAGTTGGAAGAGAGTAATTTTGTTTAATATTTAAAATAGGAAAATACTAAAATAAATGTATGATATTTTTATATATTTTATATGCGAAGGGTTATCTCAAAAAGTAAGTTAACTCTTTAAGCTAATAACAAAAAATA
>JAEIFJ010001845.1:0-30481 GCA_018903435.1 Leucophenga varia
ATGTTTTTTCTAACTCCACTCCTAATTATTTTGGGATAAACGTCGGCTCCTATGAGTCCTATGAGGACATCAATTGGTCGACTCTTGAAAAAATGTCTGTCTGCTTACTTGATATTAGGCATCTTGGACTAACCCATGTACAAAAATACTAGAACAAGGTTCCGTAAGAGACCGAATTTCAAAGGAGCACGATTGATTCACCCTTCCCGAAACACTATTATTCAGACCAGAGACGTTCGCATTCACCATTTGAACAGGTAGACCAATTCTTTTTTGCAACTTCTCTGATGTGAATGTACACTTCGAACCGGAATCCAAAAGACAACGAGCGCTAAAGATTTGGCTATTATGCTCGATATCAACCATAGCTGTTCCCAAGAACACATTACGGCTATTGGTTGAGAAACATGTTTGTACATGAGATACTGGGGGTGAAGTTGGAGCAGGCTCATGGTTAACAGTTACAACATTAACTATGTGTAACAATGTGTGATGCTTCTTTTTACACGTTGCACAACTAAAATTGCTAGTGCAGTCCTTGACTCCGTGAGACCCAGAGAAACAATTGAAGCAGAATCTGAGTCGCTTAACTTCGCTAATTCGGTCATCAACAGGTAAGAACAAAAATTTTGGACACTTCTTAACAAAATGTTTTTTGTCCAGGGCACATCTTGCATTGACCATCGTACGTCCCTACATTGGCATGATGAGCTTATACATATTAATGTTTCGGTTTCGTCCTTAATCGAAGGTCAGACATAGTTTCAAGGGTTTGAAAACGATTATTCAAGAAATTAACTAAGTCACTCTATTTGGGCATAACTGATTTTTCAGTTATACTTTGCTCCCATAACGCTAAAGTGTTTTCGGGCAGCCTGGAGGTGTACAAATAAATGAAAATGGGATCCCAGTCTCCAATCTCAACCTTATGAACTTTAAGAACCGAGATACAATCCTTTATTTGCCGTTGCAGTCCTTAAATTGCAATTTCTGATTCATCACTAACACAAGGGAGATTAAATAATATTTTCAACTGACTGTTAACTATTATCCTTTTATTTTGATACCTATCCTTTAAATTTTCCCATGCGAGTGAAAAACCTTCATTCGTTAAAGGGATTTGTTGTACAATTTCTTTGGCTTCTCCTCTTGTTTTTTGGTTCAAATATAATAACTTCTCTACTGAAGTCAATCTTATATTGCTCCCTTATATTGCGGTGAACATATCCCTAAATGTAGGCCAAGATTTGTAATCACCGTGAAAAACTTCAGTATCGCATGGTGGGACATGAAGTGAAGGTCCAGCAGCTAATACTAGGGCAGGCGGTGCAGTGGGTGTAGGAGGCTCCGGTACTGAATGTACTGTTGGGAGTTCGGGTGGTACTGTACTATTAGTAAGACCCGGTGCAACAGTGGAATGATCCGAAGAAGACTCGTTTGACGCCATGAGGTTATATGTTTCCTTCACTTTGCAGTTCGTGCGGACATAGGTTTGAAAACTCTGGTTATACCGTACTTGAAGAGCTCTCAATCTTTCTTCCTCTTCTGGAGTTGAAGCCATGCATACGTCATATGCGGCCTGGACAACGTTCCATCTGTCCTTCAACTCTTCATCATACATATCCAAAGAAATACTCGTTTGTTCGGAGAGAGAAAGATTCCGCACTACGATAAAAACGCGTGAAGGATGCCATTTCGATTTTTTTTAAAGTTCTTACAAAAGAATAAAACCAACACAGGTCCAAAAAAATTAATTTTCAAAATAAAAAAAACACACGCTTTATTTGGCTTAAACCCCGCTTCTCAAATTATACGCTAAGAAACAGAGACTCTCGTCAAGCTGTAAATGTTTGCAATTAGCAAAATAATATAAAAAATATTTTTTAAAAAAAAAAATTATTCAAAAAAATTTTAGTTATTTTATTTTTATACCTGTTACACTAGTGTAAACAGGTATATTCAGTTTGTCGGAAAGTTTGTAACGCATTAAAGGAGGCATCGAAGACCCTATAAAGTATATATATTCTTGATCACCTCGACGAGACGAATCGATTTAGCCATGTCCGTCTGTCTGTCCGTCTGTCCGTCCGTCCGTCTGTCCGTCTGTCTGTGTGTTGCTGCGCGATTTATTCGCTCAGTTTTAAAGATATTGGGCTGAAATTTTAAACTTAAGCTTTTCTAGGTCCTGTGTAGTTTCTATGTTAAAATCAATGTGCCACGCCCACTTTTAGGTATAGCTCCCATACAAAAGTACAACATTTTTCAAGTTCTTATATGAAAAAAATGTATTTATAAAGCGAATGGCTTCAAATATGGTTAAAATGTTTCTTATACCATGCCAAAACCTTCAGTTTAAAATTGGTCCAAATCGGACCGCGAGTTCCTAAATTTTTAAGAGTATATTTAATTTGTTTAGTATTTTGAAATAAAATTTAATACAAATACTGCACACGAAGGTCTATCAACGTCAAATGATGTGTAACAGGTATATAAACTTCGGTCCAACCGAAGTTAACTTTTTCTTGTTTTAATTAAAATTGTAATTAAAATATTTTCGACAATCGCAACAAATTCAATAAATTTTTTCTTCAATTTTCTTCAATTATTATTATAACACCTTTTTTTTAAAAAAAAAGAATAAAATCTTATTAAAAACAAGGAAAAACGTTAACTTCGGTGGAACGATAACTTGTAATTGGGGGCTATACCTAAAAATGGGCGTGGCACTCTCATTTTCGAACTTAACAATTAAGTGTAAAATTTCAGCCCAATATCTTTATATCTTCATCGAAAAGATCGCATAGCAACAAACAGACGAACAGGCGGGCGGGCATGGCTAGATCGATTCGTCTCATCGAGCTGATTAAGAATATATATACTTTATGGGGTCTCCGATGCCTCCTTCAATGCGTTACAAACTTTTTGACAAACTAAATATACCCGTTTACACTATGTGTAACGGGTATAAAAATTAAAGAATTATTTTAAACTTCGCACAACGGTAAAAGAATAAAATCTTATTAAAAATTATACAATTATTTCACACTTCGCACCACGGTACCAAAATGCATTTATGTTTGCAAATAATTTATCAAAGCAACAGCAACTACAAAACCGTTTGGTTTGATGAACTTTTCTAATATCGTTGTTGTTGCTATTTGATTTTATACCCGTTACACAAAGTGTAAACGGGTATATTCAGTTTGCCCGAAAGTTTGCAACTCATTGAAGGAGACATCGGAGACCCCATAAAGTATATATAACTATTAATGATCAGCTCGATGAGACGAATCGATTTAGCCATGTCCGTCTGTCTGTTGCGATGAGTGTTGCTCGGAAAGTTTTAAAGATATTGACCTGAAATTTTAAACTTAAGCTTTTTTGTGCTCCTAGTTACTTTGTATATCAGAACCAAGGTGCCACGCCCATTTTTAGATATAGCCCCCATACAAACTTACCACTTTTTTTCGATTTTTGTATGAAATTACGTATTATTTATGAATATATTTAATCAAATAGGGTAAGAACACTTTTATGTCATCCAATGTCAAATCTAAGCAGCCACGCCCATTTTTAGGTATAGCCTCCATACAAACTTACCGCTCGTTTTCGAGTTTTGTATGAAAACATTTATTATTTCTGAATGAATTCAATTAAATTTGGTAAAATCAATTCCAATGTCCACCCTAAGTGAACACTTTCGATATGGCAAGGATCGGGCTAATATAACATAAAGCATCCAAACAAATTTGACCAAATTCATCGTGAAATTTAATCTAAGCACCTGGTGAACATATAAACTATTAAAAGTGTTGTGTAACGGGTATTTCAGATTCGGTTCCACCGAAGTTAACGTCTTTTCCTTGTTATTATTTTAATTGCTGCAGCTGTTTAATTCTTTCTTCACACACAAAAACAACAACAATGTTATGTATGCCCAAAGAAACAATAAAACGGCTGGTCAGCAACTATACATACATACACACACGAATAAATGCACTGTCCGTTAGGAAGCGAGATTTGTATATAAGGCGACACAAGAGATGAAAAAAAAAAATTTTTATACCCTGTACCCAAAGGGTAAAAGGGTATGTTAAGTTTGTGCGAATGTATGTAACAGACAGAAGGAGCCAAGATAGACCATATAAAGTATATGTATTCTTGATCAGCATTGGAAGGGAAGTCGAACTAGCTATGTCTGTCTGTCCGTCCTGCTGTCTGCCGTATGAGAGAGATTATCTCGGAGACTATAAGAGATAGGGCCACCATATTTGAACCTTAGACTCACCTGAGCCGCCAAGTGTTCACTTGCAAACGGCTTTTCTCTAGACCCATTTTAAGGGGTACCCCCATAGGTTTTTGCATAAAAACGTCATTGTTTTTTATTGTAGGAAGTTCAAACTAAGTATAAATTATGTCTATGATAGTCCCAATAAAATATCCCAATATGCGTAGGACCAATAAAATTTTAGGTATAGCCCCCAAACAAATGTACCCCAAAATTTTAGGTTTTTGCATAAAAACGTCATTGTTTTTTATTCTAGGAAGTTCAAACTTAGTATTTATTATGTCTATGATAGTCTTAATAAAAAATCCCAATATGGGTAGGACCAACAAAGTTTTAGGTATAGCACCCATACAAATATACCCCAAAATTTTATTTTTTTTGCATAAAAACGTCATTGTTATTTATTGTAGGAAGTTCAAACTTAGTATAAATATGTATGTGATAGTCCCAATAAAATATCCCAATATGGGTAGGACCAACAAAGTTTTAGGCGTAGCCCCCATATAAATTTACCCAATTTTTCAAGTTTTTGTTTGAAAATTCAATACAATAAGGTATATACAAAGATAGGACTTAATTTAAGGTACATAAAGATTGGGTACAGGGTATCTTGCAGTCGAGCATACTCGACTTCAGCGTTCTTTCTCGTTTTTATTTACAATGCGGTATATAATTATATGTATTATATTTACATACCCAAAATTTTGGCGCAAATAGTGGCGTTGCTTAAAAAAAATTAGGGTTAGAAGGACGCGTATTTTTTATTTTATTTTTCTACTCACGTATACCATTACGGATCCGGCTCGAAGGACCAAAAAATGTATCTTCGACGACGTGGTCTTAATGAATTAGCAATAAATTAATAGAAAATTAATTTATACACTTCTTCGATATTAATAAATTAATCGTAAATTAATTTACACTTTTAGTAAATTGCACTATAAACAAGTAAAAACGTTAACTTCGGTAGAACCGAAGCTCAAATACCCGCCACACAAAATTTGTATGATCATCAGTGACGTACATTATTTTCCGCAAAGAGGTTGAGTGGGGACATCTCAAGTTGGGGCTCATATTAGAAGTACATATATATGTAAAATTTTACATAACATAACAAAAATTTCATGAAAAATAAGAAAAGTAGAAGGCTGTTTAGGGTCTGTAAGTTATAGCGACCCGATCCTTGTCATACCTATATATGGGCGTGGCATCTTGGTATTGATATTGGATGACATAGGAAGTGTTTTTAATCAATTCGTAGCAAATACATTCCTAAATAATAACTATTTTCATAAAAAAATCGAAAAAAAGTGGTAAGTTCGTATGGGGGGCTTTACCAGGAAATGGGCCTGGCACCTTGATTTTAGCATTAGATGACTTTAGAAGTGTTTTCACCTTATTTGAATTGAATTCCTTCATAAATAAATACTACTTTCATATAAAAACTTTAAAAAAAGCTATAAGTTTGTATTGGGGCTATTCCTAAAAATGGGCGTGGCACCTTGGTTTTAACATACAAAGTAGTCGTTCCCGAGAAAACCTTAAGTTTCAAATTTCAGCTCAATATCTTAATATCTTCACCAAAAAAGATGCGAAGAAATAAACAGACAGACAGACAGACGGACATGGCTAGATCGATTCGTCTCGTCGAGCTGATCAATAATATATATATACTTTATGTGGTCTCCGATGCCTCCTTTAATGCGTTACAAACTTTCCGACAAACTGAATATACCCTTCACACTATGTGTGGCGGGTATAAAAATACACTCGAAGAGACAACTAAAAACTCAATTTTTACAAAACAAAACAAACCAAATTAGAGTTAATCCGGCTGCGCCGATTGAAACGGGAAGCAAGGAGAGCGAGAAAACAAAGCCGCCCACCGTTTTGTATGCTCCTTTGTACGCTTTGAACGCGGCCGCTTTGAACTCTTACTCTCCCCGCTATCGCATCAATCGGTTAACCAATGATTAACCCTAAGCTGACCAGCAGGTTTTTTCTTATTAAATTATTCTTACTAAATAACGCGGCTCAAACACATACCGCTTGCAAATCCAACTCCAGGCAGCACCATAAATTTCTGCAGACACGTAAAGCAGATGGAACACCACTGTCCTTGCTTCTCCTATAAGGCAGGCCCTTAGGTAAATCAGGTTTATAGCATCGCTGATAGCATTTCTATCATGAATTGTTTCTCTAAACAATTTATAGAAAGTGGACCAATCTTTTTTGAGCGTCCACTAAAATGTGGAAGCTTTTTCGTTTTTCTGGAACTTCCGCTGCGGTGGTGTTCAATTGAACAATCTTCATATTCATTTTATTAGTTAGTTCCTTAGATTTTAGTTCCAGTTCTTCAATTTCATCAACATCGAACGCAATTTGCTTATATTTAGTACCCAGTATGTCTAAATACTTTTCGCTTTTTGACCACCAGAAGGTCAAATCAAATTTGTACGAACGTAATTCCTCTACAGTGGCACTTCGAAGAGCTTTTTCTGCTGCTTTATTCCCTGTCGTTTCAATAAAATAGTCATCTGAACATGTCGACTGGTTATCTTGGGCATCACGTTCTTCATGGGCTGGAAATGTCGGTGCCTTGCGAACTGCTCCAGTAGCTTTAACCGCTCCAGGCACCTCTTCCAGCTTCAATGATGACTCCTCATATTTGCGGACTCTTTCCAAAGTATCTTCGTATATAGTATCATTGAAGTACTTATGGTCAATGATTCCACTTTTAAGGAGCGCTGTGTGGTTGCCGAAAACTGCGCTGATTGAGCTTTGACCTCGTCAATGCTCGCTTGTTTTGTTATATTCATAATAACGTTATCACGGATCTCCTTTTGCTGCTGTAACAGCTTGATGACCGTGTTTGATAGCATCTTCAAAAAATCAGCCCTTAGATTTTTACTCGATGCTCACAACTTACTATTGACTTAACGTTGGAGGTATTTGTTTTGATCGCCTGGTTGATCGTGCTGTGCCTCGACTCACAGCTAAATTTAAGTCAATAGTAATGAAGATAGAAAAAATCAACACTGTTTTTTTCGATTAATAAAACAGGTTCGATTGACCAAAACTGATCCAGCCCGTAGGAACAACATAGATCTGAGTCGAACGACCAAAAGAGTGCAACGACTTGCACACTTATCCGGCTCGAAGGAACAAATGATTTAAAATGATTTGATCTGACTGAATTCTCTTAAAGAACTGACTTTTATTTATAATTGAGCATTCTTAAATACTATTTCTATTACAAAGTGGACTGTATATTAAAATTAGAAGTATGTGTATGTGTAAAATTATATTATGAGTATGTTTGCAATGAATATAATTTTAAAAATAGCTTATCTATTTTAAGCGTAGAGTTCATCATGCGTGCAGAAGTCAAGGGGTCATCGCTCAACATATTTTGTTGTGCTACTTAAGTGCTCAGCGTCACTAAGCACGATCGTAAAATGTTATGACTTCTGTATGTGTTTAAAAATATTGTCGCTGCGGGATATCTGGTCTATTCTTATCGGGTATTGAATAAGTATAAACAGATAAAACGATGTTCATGCTTGAACACTTAGTTTATCCGTTAAACTATGATCATAATCCTTTAAAAAACTATAATTTATAATATTTTCTATATACTTTAAGTAATATTAGTAGCATTTTTATATATAGTATATATAACAAATTTTCTCATCTTTTTTCCTTTCAATTTTCCTTAAATTCTATTAAAAGATTTATTATCATTGCTGAGCTTTGAAATATTGTAATTTAATTTTTTATTCATTTTTTTGTAATATACAACCATTTAGACCAGAATTCATGGCTGTGAGTAGGGGCACAGCCTGGTCAACCGGCTGAGTCAAAAATTCTCCAACTTGGTCTGGGTGGACGTATTCTTTTCCTCAATTAGTACTTAAGTTGGTACTCTTAGTTAGTTATAATATTGTTTAGTTTAAGCAACTGTTTTTTAATGTAGTTGTGTTATATTATATAAATAAATAAATAAACAATGCTGTGTAATATGGAATTAACCCCCAATGTCCCTGAGTTTTCGATTGAATAGCAAAAAAAATCATATAAAAATCATATATATATATGTTTATTTTCGATATGAGACTGGTCCCCGAGGTTTTTTTCTGTGCTGAACTCGATTCTGGCGTCCAAAGTGACCAAAACGTCATGATTTCGAAAGAAGATGTGCAATTTTGGGCTCCAGAATCGATTTCAGCGCACAAAAATACTTTGGAAACAAGTTTTATAAACAAGTTATATAACAAGTTTATATAAAAAACAAGAAAAACGTTAACTTCGGTGAAACCGAAGCTGAAATACCCGTTACACAACACTTTTAATAGTTTATATGTTCACCAGGTGCTTAGATTAAATTTCACGATGAATTTTTCAAATTTGTATAGAGGCTTTATGTTATATTTGCCCGATCCTTACCATATCGAAAGTGTTCACTTAGGTGGACATTGGAATTGATTTTACCAAATTTAATTGAATTCATTCAGAAATATCAAATGTTTCCATATAAAAACTCGAAAATGGGCGGTAAGTTTGTATGGAGGCTATACATAAAAAATGGGCGTGGCGCCTTAGATTTGACATTGGATGACATAAAAAGTGTTCTTACCCTATTTGGATTAAATATATTCATAAATAATACGTATTTTCATACAAAAAATCAAAAAAGTGGTAAGTTTGTATGGGGGCTATATATGAAAATGGGCGTGGCAACATTCTTTTGATATTGGATGCCATTAGAAGTATTTTTACCCTATATTGTAGTAAAAGCATTCATAAATAATAACTAAGTCAAAAAAAGTGGTAAGTTTGTACAAACTAACTAGGAGCACAAAAAGCTTAAGTTTCGAATTTTAGGTCAATATCCTTAAAACTTTTCGAGTAACACTCATCGCAACAGACAGACAGACGGAGACGGACAGACAGACGGACATGGCTAAATCGATTCGTCTCATCGAGCTGATCAATAATATATATACTTTATGGGGTCTCGAAGTCTCCTTCAATGCGTTGCAAACTTTCGGACAAACTGAATATACCCGTTTACACTTTGTGTAACGGGTATAACAAGAAAAACATTAACTTCGGTGGAACCGAAGCTTAAATACCCGTCACTCGAATCTTTGAATAGTTCATGTGTGATCATCAGTGGCTTAAAAATATTTATAAATATATATTCGAAAATAATTACTTTTTCATATATTTGTTCGAAAATAATCGATAAGTTTGTATGGGGACTATTTCTCAAAATGGGCGTGGCACCTTGGTTTTGTTATTGGATGTCATTAGAAGTGTTTTTTTCCCAAATTTGAGTGAATATTCTCATAAACAATACCTATTTTTATACAAAAATTCGAAAATGGGCGGTGAATTTGTATAGGGGCTATAGCTTAAAATGGGCGTGGCAGTTTGGATTTGACATTGGATGATATTAGACGTATTTTTCCCCAACTTGGAGTGACTACATTCGTAATTAATAGCTATTTTCATATAAAATTCGAAAATGGGCGGTTAGTTTGTATGGGGGGCTATAGCTAAAAATGGGCGTGGCAGCTTGGATTTAACATTAGATGACATTAGAAGTATTTTTACCCAACTTGGAGTGACTACATTCATAAATAATAGCTATTTTCACAGAAAAAATATAAAAAAAAACGGTAAGTTTGTATGGTTCTATACCTTAAAATGGGCATGGCACTTTGATTTTAACACTTGGACTGCTTAGGACTGAAAAAGCTTAAGTTCCGAGTTTCAGGTCAATATCTTTAAAACTGAAGCGAATGAAACGCATACATACAGACGGACAGACAGACGGACAGACAGACGGACAGACGGACGGACAGACAGACAGACAGACGGACATGGCTAGATCGACTTGTCTCATCGAGCTGATCAAGACTATATATACTTTATAGGGTCTTAGATGTCTCCTTTAATGCGTTACAAACTTTCTGACAAAATGATAATACCCTCCACACTGTGCGACGGGTATAAAAAAGAAGATATAATATATGAAATTTTTGACTATATTTGCAATTCAATCGAAAACACTTAACCGTTTTTTTCATCATTGTAAATTTATATTTAAACTTTTCTATGGTTATTGTAGTGTAAGGTATAAGCTTTAATTTAAGAGTAAGATGAAGTCTCTTGCACGTCTGGTTCTTGTGAAAAGTAACGTTAAAAACACCCAAAAACATGATTTTTGGGGTTTTTAACACAACTTTTCTCGAAAACCAGACGCTTTTAACACCGAATTCGTGTTCAGCGCACAAAAAAAAAAAAACGGAAACCAGTACCATATCGAAAATAAAACAAGAAAGAACGCTGAAGTCGAATATGCTCGACTGCAAGATACCCAATCTTTAAGAACAATTGAGATCGGTTCTATTTACTACCATACCTCATTAAATTGAATTTTCATATAAAAACAAAAAATGTTTTTATGGGGGCTATACATATTTTTGGTTGGACCTACCCATATTGGTATATTTCATTGGGACTATCCTAGGCATAATTAATACCAAATTAAGACTTCCTAAAATAAACGATGATGTTTTTGTGCAAAAACACAAAATTTTTGGGAACATTTAGTATGGGGGCTGTACCTTAAATTTGGTTGGTTCCACCCATATTGGGATATTTTATTGGGACTATCATAGACATAATTTTTACCAAATTAAGATTTTCTAGAATTAGAAACAATGACGTTTTTATGCAAAAACCCACAATTTTGGGGTAGTTTTTTGTTCGGCTACCTTAAAATGGGTCTAGAAAAACCGTTTGCAAGTGCACACTTAACGGTCCAGGAGAGCTTAAGTTTCAAATAAATAAGGTGGCCCTATCTCTTATAGTCTCCGAGATAATCTCTCTCATACGACAGACAGACGGACAGACAGACATAGATAGTTCGACTACCCTTCCAATGCTGATCAAGAATATATATAATTTATAGGGTCTATCTAGCCTCCTTCTGTCTGTTACATACATTCGCACTAACTTAAACTTAACTTTTTGCCCTTTGGGTACAGGGTATAAAAAATCAAATTAGTAGGCCCTTGTAATTTAACGTAACCCAAAACCGAACATCAAATAAAAATTGGAAAAATAAAAATTAAATAAAAATCTTTTAAAAAAGTGAACCAGAGAAGCCGTAAATTACTGTTGAGTTTTGTTTTGAGCGAAAAAAATAAAAATCATTATCAGGGGTGACACCAAAAAACACTTCCACTAAAGATTTGGCTTCAACCCTTTTACACCATATCGAATTTCGAAACGAGAGGAATGCTTAAATAAAACCCTTAAATGAATTTTGATAAATTTAAATCTTGTTGATGAATAGAATCTGTTCAACTTCTGAATTATCTGCATCAAAAAACTAACCATTTGGCATATTAAGTTTAATAAATAAGCATTTAAATGAATACACATTTTTAAAAAAACAGACTCACAAAAAGCCAAATGCTTCAATGTTGCCATCTTTTACATTTTTAATAGGGTTGCAAGGTTTCGTTTTCAGTTTGGCGAGTCGCAAATTTTGATTTTTTTGTATAGAAAGGCAAACAATTAAAAAAACTAGCTACCCTATGCAATCAATGAAAACACTCAAAGTATCGGTGTCACCAAAACACTTACACCAAAACTCTGAGATTTCGATGTCACCAATGTATATTTGAGTTTTATTTTTTTTTTTTTGAAACAAAAATAATAATTATGGGTAAGTTTTATAAAATAACTCCAAACTAATGATTACCATTGAACAAAAACGTAAAAAATCATAAATTAAACAAGAAAAAACGTTAACTTCGATAAAACCGAAGCTCAAATACCCGCCACACGAAACCTTAATTAGTTTACGTACGATTATCAGTGACGTAGATTATATTCTGCAAAGGGGTTGTGTGGGGACACCTAATGTTGAGCTCAAATAAAACGCATATATAGTACGTAAAGTTTTAACCTAAAAATGGATATACAACAATCGTTTTCTTGAAAAAATAAAAAAAAATGTGAGGTGAGTTTGTACGGGGTCTGTAAGTTATAGTGGCCGATCAGTTTCAAATCGGTAGCATATTCATAGGATGACAGTAGAAGTGATATTTCCCAGATTGGAGTAAAAACTCTTACATAACTCTTTTATTTTTCCTTGGCCTGGCCCCCCCTAACGCGATTGTTTACGTTTTTGTTCGCTGCTATAATTATTTTTCTTAATTTTAAAATAAAGTTAATTGCACTGCAATTTATTGTTTTAAATTTACCGAATTAGTGCATTAATCTTCAGTTACATTAAAAAAGTTGAAGTGCTTAGTGTACGAAGTGTGCTAAAGAAAATATAATTTTTTATAAAATTTTCGGCCAGCGGAGCGCCAAGAAATTTTTCTAATTGCCTAGTGTGATTGAAAGAGATAGCGAATATTAGCTGAGTTCAAAGTTCAGTTTTCATTGTAAAAACATTGTAAAAAACATTATAAATTGCATACTTTTATGTTTATCTGCAAACTTTAATCTTATTTAGGTGACCAGCTACACCGTTCTAATAAATTATTTTATTTATAATTTTATTTAACATTTTTTGAAATGCTGTGTTGCTACAACAAATGTTCAAACAAAAAAAAAAATACGACAACTCCAGTTTTCGTTTTGTGTGCTGCTGGTTATGTGATGAAACTGCTCACATCAAATGTGCTGGCCTAAATGGCACAATATTCGATCGACTCACCATCTCGGTCACGGATAAACCGGGAGGCTTACGCTGGTCATGTCCTCGTTGCTTCCAACTTGAAGGTGATTTCGCTCGAATGTTTAATACAGTGCGAAATAGCGTATCGGCAAATTGATAAGACTATTAATCAGCTCTCTAAAGAAATGGACAAAAATATGAAATTGTTTGGAGAGTATGACTTTCAACAATCGCCAAGATGAAAGAAGTCCAAACCTCTTGACTTACTTCCTTCTCTAACTGCACCTTCCGAATTACCAATTATATAGTTAACATCGTCGCCTGCGCCTATGAGCTGTACTCCAACCGATTTTCATTCGTCACAAGAACCGACAATGTCAGTAATGGTTCCACCCATAATTGAATCTTCGACGTCGTCGCAGCTATCTGGTGGTGGACCTACGCAGGTGTATGCCGATACTGTTCCAAATAAAACGAAATCGTTGCACCCGATCTACATGAGTCGACTAGCCTTACATCGAATCCAGCTGTACCCGCTATAAATTCTTTGCGTACAACTAAATTATTGAATACGGTAGCGCCACGCAAACACATTTTTGTCTCGCGCTTCACCGAGTGTACATCTGCAGACGACATTTAGGACTTTATTACTTCAAAGAGCAGTATAACTTCTTCAAGTGTAGCTGTCTCAAAAATTCAATTTTCGTATTCAAGGAACATCGCTTCATTTAAGCTTAGCGTTCCTTTTGAATTTTTTGAAACTATATGTAACACGACTTTTTGGCCACAGTTTACACTTGTCAAGGAATATGTGCCAAAAGGAGGCCTTCATCGTCTCGTCAAACTGCATCTTTCCACGTCAAGAGGCGGGATCATCATCAAATAATTTAAACTAGTTTATCCTCTTATATTAAATTATCAGAATGTAAGAGGCCTGAAGAGTAAACTAGTTGATGTATATCTCAGAAGTATCGGCTTAAATGCTGACATTCTCATTTTTACTGAAACTTGGTTAGAACCAAATATTTTAGATTCAGAAATTTTGTCAAGTAATTATTTAATTTACCGAAAGGATCGTAACATGCGTAAAGGTGGTGGAGTGCTTATTTCAGTTAAAACAGACTTACTTCTGAACTATACTGTGACGGTACTTCAACTGATATTGAATTTTTGTGTGTGGTTGTTCGCTTTCGATGCTGTAGAATATTTATTACTTGTTCTTATATTCCGCCAGCATCTAATGATAACGTTTATCATATGCACGGGTCTGCTATTCAATCTGTTGCAAATACTTTTCAAGCAAATGATTTCCTTATTGATACAGGTGATTTTAATTTACCTAGGATATCTTGGATAATATTTGGAAAACTCGTCTTCGTTGATCCACAACAAATTTTTCAACTCACTTTTCAGCATGTCATTACATCAAATTAACAATATTTTTAACTGCTCAAATAGATTACTTGACCTTATATTTGTTGATAGAACATTGGATGTTAAAGTTTCTAGAACTTCTCCGGTTTCATTTCCTGAAGATAAATATTACCCAACGCTTAAATTGCTTGTAACTATAACCAATACATTGGAGATCAGGGACAGTCCTACAACAGTTCGTCGCCGGTTTAGTAAAACTAACTTTGCTAAGCTAAATTCTTTTTAAATTCTTTATTTTTGAAGATCTTGGTACTGAAAGTGCGTGTAAAGTTTTTTATGATGTTTTACAACATTACTTTGATGATTGTGTTCCTTCATATGTACCTAAAGTTTTTTCAAACCCTCCTTGGTTTTCACGCCGCTTATGTCATTTAAAAAATATAAAGTCGCGCTATTACAAATGTTTCATTAAGTCAAGAAATGCTCACACTTATGCAAAATATGCAGTAGCACGGGCTAATTTTCAATCTGCTAACAGACGATCCTATAATATATATTTACTTAACATAAAAAACAATATTCGAAAAGATCCTAAATCTTTTTACAATTTCGTTAATTCGAAACGTAAATCATCATCTATTCCCTCTAATATGTTTTTCCAGAATCGTACTGCGGCATCTTCGAAAGATGCATCAAACTTATTTGCAGAATTTTTCCAATCAGTCTACTCTGCTACTAGCTATTGCACAAGTACCAATAATTTACATTTGCACGATATATGTGATCCTATTTTATCTAATGACTTAATTTTAAAACACTTACTTGCTCTTAAACTTAGTTATTTTCCAGGGCCCGATAATGTACCTTCTGGTGTGCTTAAAATGTGTGCACATTCTTTGTGTAATCCTTTATTGCACCTGTTTCAACTTTCATTAAAGGAATGTATTGTACCAAAGATTTGGAAAGAGTCTTTTATTATTCCTCTCCACAAAAAGGGTAGTAAACAAGACATATCGAATTACAGAGGTATTGCTAAGTTATGTGCAATACCTAAACTTTTTGAGAAAATTGTCACCGAACAACTGCAATTTGCATGTAAACCTCTTTTTTTCTCCTGCCCAGCACGGTTTTCTAAAAAATCGATCAGTGTCTACTAATCTCTTAGAATTAACATCTTTAGTAAATCTTGGCTTTACAAAAGGCTTACAAACAGATGTGATTTACACAGATTTTAGCAAGGCATTCGATTGTGTAAACCATCAGTTATTGCTTCACAAACTAAGGTGCCTTGGTTTTCCATCAAATTTGTTAAATTGGATTTCATCGTATCTCAAGTCGCGCACACAATGTGTAGTTTTTGATTCTTGTATATCAATCAGAATTAAAGTTCTTTCTGGTGTGCCTCAGGGTAGTCACCTTGGACCACTTCTGTTTACACTTTTCATAAATGATCTCCCGGATATTATATCTAACAGTCATACGTTAATGTATGCTGACGATGTCAAACTGTGTTTGAGTTACAATGGTCCTGCTGGCCTCTTATTGCAAAGTGATCTAAATGAGCTTCATCGCTGGTGTCAACGCAACGGTTTAGTGCTTAACTGTACCAAGTGTAAAGTTATGTCGTTTGCTCGTATAAACCCTTTTTTATCTTCCTATCTTATTGAAAATTCGGTTCTTGAGCGGGTTTCTTCTATTAATGACCTTGGTGTGCTATTTGACACAAAACTTTCGTTTGCATCTCATATTGACGTAGTTTGCAACAAGGCAATGGGTTTACTTGGCTTTATTAAACGTTGGTCGAAAGAGTTTAATGATCCGTACATCACGAAGTTATTATTTATTTCTTTAGTCCGTCCAATACTGGAATATGCCTCCTGTATTTGGAGTCCTCAATATATGGTATATCAAGTTCAGTTAGAATCTGTTCAAAAACAGTTTCTACTCTTTGCTTTACGTAATTTGGGCTGGAATCCAAATGTTAATTTGCCTCCATATACACATCGTTTAAACCTAATTGATCTGCCCACACTGGAAAAACGTAGAAATATATTAGGAATTTTATTCATCCAGAAACTTATATCTGGAGAGATTTATTCTCCTTATTTACTACAGTTGTTGAACTTTTCTGTTCCAAACAGGTTTACGAGAAATTATTCTCTGTTCTACCTAAGGACATATACGACCAATTATGCATGTAACGATCCGTTTTGCGTTCTTTGTTCTCTTTATAATAGATATTATAATTTAAATCTAGTCTCTCCAGGCCTCCCACTACATCTTGTGCATAAAGCTTTGAAAAATAATAATGTGTAATATGTCACGTTTTTTATAAGTAGAATTAGCAGCATTTTTATTTTTTATATGTTAGTTGCTAGGTTATCAATTAAATAAATAAATAAATAAATAAAAAATAAATAAATAAATAAGAACTATATTAATACAAAAACTATGCTGCATCTCAAAATGGGCGTGGCACCTTGCTTTTGGTATTGGATGCCTTTAGAAGTGTTTTTACCCAGTCTGTAGTATATACTGAATATTCATATAATCATATATAAGAACTATTTTCATACAAAAACTCAAAAATAGGAGCTATTTTTGTATGCTACACCTCAAAATGGCCGTGGTACCTTGCTTTTGGTATTGTATGCCTTTAGAAGTGTTTTTACCCAGTCTGTAGTATATACATTTAAAAATAATAACGATTTTCATACAAAAAATCAAACAAAAATTTTAAGTTTGTATGGGGGCCATATCTAAAATGGGCGTATAACCTTGGTTCTGACATAAAAACTGCCTAGAATCAAATAAAGCTTAAGTTTTAACTTTCATGTCAATATCTCTTAAACTTTTCGAGAAAAACGCATTGTAACAGACGGATTCTCTTCGTCGAGCTGATCATTAAAATATATACTTTTAAACTTTCCGATAAACTTATAATACCCTTCACACTATGTGTTCCGGGTACAAAAATCATGACGGAAATGCAGACATTGTGCAAAATAATGATTTTGGTGTGATCTTTTTTTTCTAGGTCCATTGTAAGTGGGTGTTGTTTTTAATTTAAAAAAAATTCACGGGTCCTGTTAAAAACAGTTCAAAAGTACGCAAATATATGTTACGAATTTTTAATGGTTTCTATCTGCCAAATTTGTTTTCAAAAACTTAATTAAATTGTATTTATAAGACAAAATAAACATGTCAAAAGTTTCAAGAATCAAATATACACACAAGTGGTCACTTTTACCGACAGATGGCAGCCTTTTCGGCAATAGATGGCCGACTGCGCTTTGTAAACATTAACGCATATTTTGAGTACAAAAATTTCCACATCTTATTTAAATACCTTCCACATATTTTAAAAATTTGAAAATAGTAACAGAGGTGGATTTTGGCGTAGACTACGTCATATTAAAAAATTGAGGGTGTTTGCGATATAAAAGTCAAAAAAACGAAACTATAAAAATTTCAGAAACCAAAAAAAATTTAAATACTTATTCTTCCGAAAAACTTCCTAAAAAATTATTGTATATAATTTGTATATATATGTATATATATATATATAAATATATTCGCCGCTATATTATCATTCAAATCGCCGATTACGCGAAAAGTAATACGCAGGAAAATCAGATCAAGAGCTAATAAACCTCATTTAAGGATATTAAATGTCGTTGGGGCAGATACTCTGCCGGATTGGAATGACTTTGAGAGAGAAAAAGAGGAAATAATGAAAATATAAATAAATACAAATTGAAAAAAAAAAAAAAACATAAACAGAAACACAGTTCAAATTTGCACTCTTTAAAAGAACAATTTTTGGTTTTGACATTGGATGATATAAGAAGTGATTTTACCCAATTTGGAGTGAATACATGTACTATATAAATAACACCTAATTTCATACAAAAGTTTGTATGGGGCTATATCTAAAAATGAGAGGCACTTTCATTTGCGAACTTAACTTAGCCCTTGCCGAGAAAAGCTTAAGTTCCGAGTTTCAGCTTAATATGTTTCTATCTTGAACGAAAAAGTGCATAGAAATATACTGACGACAGAACGGACATGGCTAGATCGATTCGTCTCGTTGAGCTGATCAAGAATATATTCTTTTTGGTGTCTACGACAAACTGAATATACCATTCACACTATGTGTGGCGGTAGTCCCCAAAAAAGTATATATATTCTTGAACAGCTCGACAAGACGAATCGATCTAGCCATGCCCGTCTGTCTTTCTGTATATTTCTGTGCATCTTTTTGTGCAATATATAAGGATATTAAGCTGAAATTTGAATATTAAGCGTTTCTCGGCAAAGACTAAGTTAAGTTCGAAAATGAAAGTGTCACGCCCATTTTAATGTATAGCCACATACAAACTTTACGCCCATTTTCAAATATTTTCGAGAAAATTATTGTTTTACATATTTTTAACTTAAAATTTGAAACCAATATTGTGTGTAAACTTGGGTGACCACTGCTGATTACAAAAAAAATCTTTTAAGATTCGTGTGACCGGTATTTAAGCTTCGGTTCTACCGAAGCTAACGTTTTTTCTTGTTCACCAATTAGTTTTTGAAAAAGCTTAATAGCTTCTTCACTGTATATTACAAATGTAGCTTTCAAACAAAAAAGTAAAGTTGAAAAAACACACAGATAGGATATGAAAATGTCATAACACTATATATATTGTTCGAAAGGTTAAAAAAATAACTGAGTTATAGCCTCATATGAGAAAAAAAAGAGGGAAGAATCACTTTTTGACCATAAAAGTTACCCTGCAGTCTAACATATTTAAGTCAATAAGAAAAAAGGCTACACACACCCCTACAAAACAGCTTTTAAGCTTGTTGTCTTGTGACATCCTCAATCTCCTAATAGAATACATACTCTTACTACCCCAATGCCCAAGCATTAACTGGTCGAGTAAGATTGTCTCTAAAGATTAAACGATGATTATTCCATCGAAGTGGATAATGACTTCCGTATTAGCACGAATAACGAGCTGTATCGGCAGGATATGATGTTGGAATATGTGTACATTCGCAAGATTGGAATCTCCAATTGATATCGACGTACACTAGATTACAACCAATTGTGCAAAGCCTTATAGTTACTATTAGAATTTTTAGTTTTGTGAATTGCAAAACAAAACTTATATTACGCATATCCTTGACGATGGCTTCCGTCCAATGAGACACGTAATGTGTTGAGACTGCCAATTCGAACGGGAGTCGTTTAGCGTTAGTCTCGTTTAGCGTACACCTACTCGATCAATTGAATTTTAGTGCGCCGACTATTTTCGGTAACTCGAAAACCAAATTCTTTTTCTTTGACTTAGTTTCGCTTCCAATTCTCTCTGACTTCTGGACTTTCGCAAAAAATCGAGTTTTTTCTATTCAGAGATGTGCCAAATAAACAGCGTGGGAAGAATGTGATATGTATCATTTCGTCAGTACAAATGGCCGGCGCTATATAATATTATTCGCACCGATGTCAATCTTACAAATTCAATGTTGATGCACTACTGACGCAACAAAGAAAAACAAGGAAAAACGTTAACTTCGGTCGAACCGAAGCTTAAATATCCGCCACACAAATCTTTGAATAGTTTGTGCGATCATCAGTGGCCTATACACATATAAAATGTACTTTTTCATACAAAAGTTCGGGAATAATCGGTAAGTTTGTATGGGGGCTATACATAAAAATGGGCGTGGCATACTGGTTTTGGAACTGGATGATATAGGAGGTGTTTTATTCAATTTTGAGTGAATACATTCATAAAAAATACCTATTTTTATACAAAAATTCGAAATGGGCGGTAAATTTGTATGGGGGCTAAACCTAAAAATGGGCGTGGCACGTTAGTTTTGACATTAGAAGACGTTAGAAGTATTTTTACCCAATTTGGAGTGAATACATTCATGAATAAACGCTATTTTTATACAAATATCCTAAAAAAAGGTAATTTTCTATGGGGGGCTATACCTAAAAATGGGCGTGGCACTTTCATTTCCATACATGTTATAGTCGTTCGAGAGAAAAGCTTAAGTTCTAAATTTCAGCTTAATATCTTTTAAACTGACCAAATAAACTGCGAAGAAACAAACAGACGGACGGACGGACGGACAGACGGACATGGCTAGATCGATTCGTCTCGTCGAGCTGATCAAGAATATATATACTTTATGGGGTCTCCTTTAATGCGATACAAACTTTCAGACAAATTGAATATACCGTTCACACTATGTGTGGCGGGTATAAAAAAGAAACAAAAAATACTATTATATATTTTTTTTGATTGAGCTCTTTCCTTGCAGTGTTTCCGAATATAACGTTTCTTTCTTTTCTGTTTGATATAAGCGTGCAATATAATCTTGGTAATAAATATAAAGCTTTATTTTTTTCAGGACGAATAGGTACAGTCGTCGGATGGGGTCGAACTGCCGAAGGTGGAGATTTGCCGTCAATTGTAAACCAGGTTAAGGTTCCAATAATGTCAATTACAGAATGTAGAAATCAAAAATACAAAAGTACGAGAATTACGTCTAGCATGCTCTGCGCTGGAAGACCAAGTATGGACTCATGCCAAGGAGACAGCGGAGGACCACTGCTTTTATCAAATGGTGTGAAGTACTTTATTGTGGGAATTGTATCATGGGGTGTAGGATGCGGTCGTGAAGGATATCCAGGAGTATACACACGAGTCAGCAAATTTATACCTTGGATTAAATCTAATTTAGAAAATACATGCCTGTGCTCTTAACTATATTCAACCAAAATAAGTTTTAATAAAAAATATTAGTAATAAAAAATAATAGTAAATGTTTTAAGTTTGTAGCGCAATAAAAAAGATATCGGAGACCCTACAAAGTATATATAACACATTCTCTGTTGTAGATTTGGAAATATTTTTAAGTATATATAAAACCAAGTGCTACTGTGATCCAAACGTAGTAAGACAAATCGTTTTACATTTCCCGACCATTAGGAATCGGTCAATTTTTTCCTTAAGTTAGTAGGACCTCAACTGATATTTATGACAAATTTTGAAACAATAGCGTCAGTAGATAATGAGGCACGCGGGTTTTCAGTCAACATTAATATAACATTTTCCGATATTTGCATTAAATTTTGTTTTAAAAATGGTTTCTCGGTTACCCAAACATTGGATATGTTAAAAGCATTTGGTGATAATGTTTTTTCGAGAGCCATTATTTTTGATTGGTCCAAATTATTCAAAGCAGGCAGAGAACGCGTTGGAGACGATGAGCGTTCCACATCTACCGATGAGAACCACGCCAATCAGATGAAGGATTTAGTGCTCAAAGATCGTCGAGTGACAATAAGAGGCCTTGTTGACATCACCAACGTATCATTTGGTTCAATTCAATCGATTTTGAAAGACCAATTAGGTCTCAAGTGCATTAATTAAATAAAAATCGTCGCGCTAGAGTCTATGAAACCATCATTTCTGACTATCACTGGAGATAAGACATGAATTTATGCAATCGACCCTGAAACTGTGAACCAATTAAGTGAATACCTTGCTAAAGGGGAGCCGAGACGGAAAAAAAACACGCCAAAGCAAATCGAAAATCAAGGTCGAAACATGTTTTTTTGTTGTTGACTAAAAACACTCGACCCTCATTAACTAGACTGACATAGACATAAGTTAAGGTCCTACCAACTTAAGGGGAAAAAATGGCCTGATTCCTAATGCCCGGAATATTTAAACGATTTGTCTTACTACGTTTTGCACACGTACGTTTTTAAGTTTATGTGCAGCTTAATATTCAAATAGCGATAACTTTTGACTGGATTGAATTTTAAAATGGTTTGGAGGACCTTAAAATGATATTAAATTTTTTTTTTAATTTATTTTTGACCAGGAAAAAGCAAACACAAAATATTTTTTTTCAAGTTTTACTCCTCTTTTTCCTTTCAAAGTTTCATTTTGGGTCAGCCAAGTGCGAGCGATCTATAGGTGAATAAGAAATATATCACATAATAAGTAATATATCATAGTGCAACACATAAAATGAAAAATCAATTTTGAATTCAGTTCCTGAAAGTCCTTATCGAAAAAGCCAAATCTCAATTGGGACTCTCTAGTTTAGCTCGTATTCGAATTTTATCGTATCGTTTGTAGTCTGAGTGAAACTTGAAAATTTATGTCGCGAACTGATGGGAATTTTGCTTTGCTACTTTCAGCATAATTATAGGTATAAAATAGAAGAAAACAATGTAAAGCAATGCGATATGAAAAAATGCATTTCTTGTCTCAAAATTCCAAAATATAAGGAAACAGACAAAATACTTTTTTTTTGCGTTTCTTCTTTGTTTGCTATTTTTACTCAAGTCAAAAATAAAAAATTACGGTATGATCCGCTGCTGCCGCGCCCTCGCATCAACAAGCTAACTGCAACTGTGCAATCGTACGATTTAACCGTTAGGTCAGCTTAAAATTAGCAAACAGAAGTAGGTAGAAAATTTATATTATTTAGTTATTTCAATTGTAATTTGAATTTGGATGAGTGCAGAAGGAGCACAAAAGTAAGAATTGTACATATGATTTTATTGTTAATTATTATTTTTATTAATATAAAATAAAAGATTTCAGCGCATCACGCTTTACGCATCATAACTTATAAATTCGTTTTTAATTGGTTTAGAGCGAACTGGGCGCTAGGAGTTGGTGCTTCACATTGCGGCGAGCCACGTCACAACATAACTTTTTTTAACAAAAACGGAAAAGTTTTAAACAAAAGAAGTATCAACGAAAATACTATTGAAAATAATTTAACGCCAACGCATTATACTAATTTGAACTTTTAAGTAACTGCGTCACCGAAACTGAAAAATTTTAACAATTACAGCAACAAGAACAGCAACTAAACCAAATAATTCATCTTTAAAAAACACAGCTACAACAAAATCAACATCATCGGCAACAACAACAAGTAGATACAGCAGCTTAAGCGTTTAAAAAATCAAAATTAAAAAAAAAAAAAAAAAAAAAAAAATTAACTTCGGTTGGACCGCAGCTTATATACCTGTTACACATTATTTGACGTGGATAGATCTTCGTATGAAGCATTTGTATTAAATTTTATCTTAAAATAGTAAACAAACTAAAAATATTCTTAAAAATTTAGAAATTCGCGGCCCGATTTTAACCAATTTTAAACTGAAGATTTGGCATGATATACGAAGCATTTGTACCATATTTGAAGCCATTCGCTTTATAAATACACTTTTTTCTTCTAAGAACTTGACAAAATGTTGTACTTTCGTACGGGAGCTATAACTAAAAGTGGGAGTAGCACATTGATTTTAACATAGAAAGTACAATTGTTGTCGTTAATGGAAGATCTCGGCTACCGGAACTACAATTACCTACATTTAGCGGCGGTTACACCGAATGGGCTGATTTTATTTCAATGTTCAACACCATTGTCGATAAAAATTCTGATATAACCAGAATCGAGAAACTGCAACACCTACTTTCGTGCTTGAAGGGATCTGCGTTGGAAACAATTCCCTCTTTGGAAGTATCAGAAACTATTTATACAGTTCCATTAGATTTACTCGACAATCGCTTTAATAACAAACGTTTAATATTTCAGGCACACAAGCTAAATGGGAAGAATCAACAAATTTAAATGATATACCTACATGGAAACAGCTTTCATCGTTCTTGGTCAAGCGCTGTCAAACAATGGAAAATGTGATGCAAACTATGTCAATACGCGCACATAGCTCACAGGTTGGAAACAATTGTCAGTTCACTAATACAAGTAAAAAATCATTTGTAGCATCTAATATTCATATTCCTGATTACATATTTTGTAATAGTGCAAGCCATACAATTTATAATTGTTCAAGATTCAGTAAATTATCTCAATCATTACGTTTAAAGGAAGTCAAAAGGCTTGGTGTATGCTTTAATTGCCTAAAAAATGACATCGAAGTTCTTCATGTCATTCTACAACTTAAACGAACTAAAAGTTCAACATTCGAATCGAATCGGGTAAAACGGAAGGCACTTCAGTTCATAACACACATAACAGCTTTAGTTGCTCCAAATATAACAGAAGATCAGTAAACGTTTTCTTTTGATGTTTCTAAATGGAACATACTTTCGAACATACGTCTAGCAGATCCAGCATTCAACAAAATGCAGCACATTGATTTACTCATTGGTGCAAGCTTATTTTATGAAATACTATGTGTAGGTCAAATCACATTGATGTCAGGATCGCTACTGCAAAAACCCGATTTGGATGGGTTGTCACCGGAGGTGGATATCAGACTCGCACTTCATCCATTTTAACTGCATCCATCGTTTCGATACTTGTTTAAATGAGGATTCTAATCTTGATGAGCTGTAGGACTGTGTGATTAATCGATTAATCAAGGAGCAATCGATTATTTTGTGTAATCAAGTGATCGATTAGTTAAAGAATGAACAATTGATTAATCAACAATCAATTATCTAGAAATTAATAGAGGGCAATTGTGTCAAAATTGACGAACCAAGCGAATAACAACATAACAACGTTTTAAAAGTGAGAAGAAAAAAAAAAAAAAAAAAAGGTCTTTTTAAGTTTCTTACATTGAAAAGGAGATCAAAAAATATTTTGTGCTAACCATGATTAATCACCAATAATCGATTTTTCTTACAATCAACAACAATCGATTATTTCCAACAATCGCACAGCCCTACTTTACACATCTGATCCCTTCGAATTAATTTTGAGTTAGACTCGTTGGGATATTTACTACTGTGTACAAAAAGTAACATGAATTTTCAATTTAGACTTCGCGGGCTTAACATTTCGGGCTATTTTTTTTTTCTTGAGTTGGCAGGACTGTTAATAACATCTGGGCCAACTTTCATATCAATGTCATTATCAGTAATATATTTACGCTTGTGTTTACCAAACGACCAAGAGTGCATTTTTCGATTTTTATAATGTCTGATTTAATTGAGCAGAGAAGTGTCAGGTAAAGTCGTTTGGTGATTCTATCATGTCGCAGAAAAATGTTTATAAGTGCTACAAAGACTTCAAAAAGGGGCGAGAACGTGTTGATTACTTGAAGCGCTCCGGACGACCATCGACGTCAACAGATGACCAACACGTCAATAAGGATTTAGTGCTCAAAAATCGTCGGTTGACTGTTAGAGACCTTACTGACATGATCGGAATATCAGTAGGATCTGTGCAAACCATTTTGAAAGACCATTTGGGCCAACGAAAAGTCAAATCTCGTTTGGTACTGAAAACGGTCAATTTCTTGCAAAAAGTCGTCGCCTTGATGTGTGTGAAACAATGCCTTCTGACTATCAGGACAAGCTCAAATGCATGATTACGGGAGATGAAACTTGGATTAATGCTTACGACCCTGAAACAACCGACCAATCAAGCGAATATCTTTCTAAAGGCGAGGCCAGACCGAAAGGGGCACGTCAAAGTCGTTCAAAATCAAGGTCATGATGACAGTTTTTTTCGATTTTCGTGGTGTGGTGCGCTATGCATTTCATCCATCTCGCCAAACTGTTAACAAGGAATATTATTTGAGCGTTATGCGTCTTTTGCGTGAAGCAATTCGTCTAAAAAGACCAGAATTATGGGCCAACAACTCTTGGTTTTTGCATCAGGATAATGCACCGTCTCACACTGCACTCGTTCTTCGTGACCATTTCGCCAAAATTCGACGCATATCGTTCCGCAACCACCGTATTCGCCTGATTTGGCTCCGTGTGACTTCTGACTACTCCCAAAACTCAAGAGACCACTCCGGGGACTCTTTGGCATGTTTCGAGGATTGGAAAAAACGTTGGCATAAGTGTATTTTATCAGGCGGGGATTACTTTGAAGGGGATGAAATTGACTTACAAGTATAAATAAAGAGTTTTCGTTTTACAACAAATTAACCTTACTTTTTTGTAGACAGTAGTATAAAGAACTGTGCAAAAAATCCAATAAAACAATGAAAAAAGAATTCTGCTCTGATACCCATCACAAGAAATTTGTTTTGGTGGATATTTGTCGTTCTCTCCACCACATGGTTAAAATAATTCTTATGTCAACCCATGGGGTCATTCTCTCTTGCGACATAGTATAAAAAGTATGGTGAAATACTAGGTGTTGAACCCTCGACTACCAACCATAACTACCGTGGTTAGATCTCTCGGTGCCAGGATAGTAAAGTTGAGCTGGCTCCTTCATTGCAAAAATAAACTATCCTTAAAAAATAAGGTCATTATATATAAGGCTATAATAGCACCAGCTTGAGATATGGAATCCAGGTATTTGGTATAGCAGCAAAATCGCATCTTAATAAAATAAGAGTTCTACAGGCTAAATCTCTTCGCAGAATTTCAAATGCTCCTTGGTTCATGCGTACTTCTAATTTAGAGAAAGACCTAAAAGTTCCCAAAATTGGTGATGTAATTCGTAGTCAGACAGCAACGTACTTAGAGCGTTTGAGAAACCACCCCAATCAGCTTGCTAGGCGACTTCTAAAGCGACGCAAAAAGAGAGGAGTTGTCGTAAAACGACGGCTCCAGAGAATACATCCGAAAGATCTTGTAGAGAGAGTAATAAACTAGCTTTGGCCTTAAAAAGAAATTAATAAATTTTTTTTTTTTTGATTTTTTTTGTTTTTTTTGTTTTTTTTTTTTGGGTGGGGGGGTTTTTTGGTTTTTTTTTTTGTTTTTTTTTTTTTTTGTTTTAGTTACTTATTCTTAAGTTGTATTGTAAATATTGATAGTATAAATTTAATTTAAGTTGTTCATTAATAACAGAATAATTAAAATAATAAAAAAAAAAAAAAAAAAAAAAAAAAAAAAAAAGATTAATCAACAATCAATTATCTAGAAATTAATAGAGGGTCTTCACTTTTTAAGTTTTTTTACATTGAAAAGAAGATCATGAAATATAATATTCTTAAAACCTATCCAAAAATATTTTGTGCTAATCATGATTAATCACCAATAATCGATTTTTCCTTACAATCATCAACAATCGATTATTTCCAACAATCACACAGCCCTAATGAGCTGGTTCGTCAATTTTGGGAAACCGAAAATCCACATATTTCTTCTGATAAAGCAACAAAGGAGCAACTTAATTGCGAAGAGCATTTCAAGAAAAGTTTTTCTCGTCTACCTACTGGCGAATATTCGGTTCGACTGTCTTTAAAACTCGACACCACTTTATTGGGCGATTCTTATCAACAAGCATATCGTAGACTTATCAATTTGGAGCGCAAGCTTGACCGCCTTCCACAGCTCAAGACCCAATATTCAGATTTTATACATGAGTATATAAATTTAAAGCACATGTCACCAGTAGACGCAGCTTCTCGAAATTTATGCAAGTTTTTTCTACCTCATCACTGTGTTATTCGTGAAGACAAGACTACAACTAAACTTCGGGTGGTGTTTGATGGTTCCGCGCAAACTTCATCAGGATATTCACTCAATGGTATAATGATGGCATGGCCTTCAATTCAGCCTAAACTGTTCACGACACTTCTTAATTTTCGCACGTTTCCTGTAGCGTTGACTGGAGATGTTTGCAAGATGTGTTCAAGTATCTTCACCTGACAATTACTTACAATGCATTCTTTGGCGAGATAACCCGCAGGATGAAATAAATGTTTTTAAATTGGATACTGTTACATTCGGTACAAAACCGGCATCATTCCTAGCAATACGAGCTATGCAGCAGCTAGCCGTTGATGAGAAATCTTCGTATTTTATTGGATCTCAAGTGTTTTTTTTTTTCGAAGACGTTGGGCAGCATGCTACCAACAAGTGGTCCATCGACACCAGGACGAGTCCTGTTCCACAGCTATAGACAAAAAGTCAACAGCTGCTTTAGCTTATGTTTAAACTTACAATAGTAACAATAAAATAAGTGTATAGTATGGAATAAGAAATAAATATTTACAACATGTAAGTAAAAATAATATGTAGCATATAATAAGATCAAAAAATGAAAAGGAATAATACTAAATAAGGGTAGAAAGAATGTTCTTTTTATAAAAGTCATTACTACCACACTCTAAAAAACAGGAAAATAAATTATTATATTCAGCACAGATAACTCTAAAAGGATTGAACAGCGCATAGTTTGATAAACAAATATTTAATCTAAGTGGCACAAAATATCGATTGGGCCTGTTAGGCACATTAAATAAGAGTTAACTTAAAACAAAGGGGCAATTAGTATCCCTAGAAATAATTTTATGTAAGAAAATAACATTAAGCATAGAACGACGATTTTTTAAGGTTGGTAGATCGATTAATTTTAAACGACTTAAATACGGCGGAAGCCGACTAGAGGAGTCCCATCTTAGATTTCTAAGAGCGAAAAGTAAAAACTGCTTTTGAACGGACTCAATTTTGTTGCAATGAGTAACATATTGTGGATTCCAAATAACACACCCGTATTCGAGAATCGGACGCACTTATGAAGTATATAAATGTTTCGTTATATAAGGTTCTGCAAATTCTTTCGACTATCTTTTCACAAAACCGAAAACCGATGATGCCCTATTAAGTACTAGATCGATGTGCGCGGAAAAATTTAGCTTAAAATCCATTGTGATTCCAAGATCACAGAAAAAGTTTACTTTTTAAGCGGAACATCATTAATCACATACTGAGTAGCTACTAGTTTTCGTCTAGAGAAAGACATATGTTTACATTTTATTATATTTAAAAATAGTTTATTAGTATTGCACCATAACGCTAAACGATCTCAAATCAAATCATCCTGTAGTAATTTAGAACCCGAACTCGAATCAAAATGATTAAAAAGCTTTACATCGGCCGCGTACATTAAAATTTTTGAATTCAAAATAACTGAAGGAAGATCGGTGACTACCTTGAGGGACACCAGATGAGACAACTATATGTTTTGATTTTAAAGATTTAAAGAGAACACATTGTTTACGCGCGGAAAGGAACGAATTAATCCTTTGAATTAAACGCGGCGGGAACCCAATTTTGTATAATTTCAATATAAGTAGATCATGATTTACACTATCAAAGGCCTTACAAAAGTCGGTATAAATGACAACATTTTGCAAGCCATCAGAGAAAGCATCAATAGATCTACAAGTAAATTCTAGAAGATAAGTGTTCGCGGAACGACTTTTAACAAAACCGTGTTGAAAAGGAGTAATATACGAAGAAATAAAATGCACTAATTGATCCGTTATTAATTTTTCAAAGAGCTTGTAACGAAGTATCAATAGCTCCGGGATTCGCTCGTCGCGTGTCCAAGGTTTCGTTACAGAAATTTATAAAAACTTCCAAGTTTAAAGAGAAAACACACTTTATTATTATTTATTATTTTAAAAATATTTTATTCAATACTTAATTATTAAGCGTCGCCAAATATTATGGATGCCAAATATTATGGATGTAATGTGGTGTTGAATTTCGTGTGAGTATGTTTGTATTATCGGGTGCACAACTAAATAATTTCGTATTTTTTTTGTTAAAAAAAACCATTTATTTAAGTATGAAAGTGAAAAAATATTTTATTCAAAATATTGTCCATCGGAAGCGGTAACTTTTTCCCATCTTTCAGGCAATTTATAGACTCCATCCCAAAAAAACTTCTCATCTTTTGCGCCGAGAAAATCAACAAGCCATTCTCTAATACCTTCAACATTGGTGAACCGTATTCCAGAAAGGTGATTCTGCATCGACCGAAACAAGTGGTAATCAGAAGGAGCTATGTCTGGGCTATAAGGCGGGTGAGGTAGAATTTCCCATCCAACATTTTCCAAATAATTTTTGACCGGTACTGCAACATGTGGCCGAGCATTGTCATGATGGAAAATCAATTTTTCGTGTCTGGTCGCCCATTCTGGCCGTTTTACGGCTATTGCTTGCTTCAAACGTATCAATTGTTGCCTGTATAGCTCTCCCGTGATTGTCTGGCCCGATTTTAACAGCTCATAGTACAGCACACCCTTCTGATCCCGCCAAATACAGAGCATTACCTTCAAACCATGAATATTCGGCTTTGGTGTCGATTTGGTTGGTTGGCCTGGCTTCACATATGATCTTTTACGCTTA
>JAEIFJ010000019.1:0-15782 GCA_018903435.1 Leucophenga varia
TTGCTGAACAACTAATTTTGGAATACGAGACAACATTTGTTCAATTTCATTGATGGAAATTCCAATAACATTGTATTACGGCAATATTTCCATTTTCCATATTTGTTTTAAATTCAACACATATTAAATTTTAATGTCCACTTGCTCGACTGCTTCTGTTGGAGATAGTCCGAGTCTATAAACATCTAACAACGGGTTTCGTAGAGTCCGCTGCGTCCAATATAGCGCACCCATTTCACAACATCGTGATCAGAGTAGTTAAGCTTGGGTTCGAATACTTTCAGATAGCGCACTTTAAATCCCGATGGTGCGAATGGCACTTCGAAATTCATAGAGATTGGGGGACGTGTCCATTTTTTTTTTTTGTATCTGTTTCAAGTAGTTCGATCTCTGCCGATAGTTGCGTCTCCTTCATGCCCGCCATACGTTTAATTTTCCATACAATCGCATTTTCCGAGGCCTTGTACTTTGCCTTGCCCTTTAAGCAAATCAATTGCACACCAGAGGTATTCAGTGGTGTGGGGATCTTCACCTCAATTTTCTGGCCAAGCAGTGAAGGTTTGAAGTTGGACTTCAGCACCACTTTCACCTCCATCTTTGTGCGGCCCACCTCACGTACGAGGGGTATTACACGGAATGGTAATGAAATATCTTTCGTTGTGCGGTAACGCATCAATTCGAATTCACCGTCTGGTGGTATAAAGCTAATCGAGTGCTCCGTTTCGAATTTGCTCAGTTTGACACACTGATGGAACTGACAATCATCGATCACAACAACAGGCTTGCCAGAGCGGGATGTCTCTGCTTCTGAGTTTCCCGACAAGCCTCGGCCCTTGGATTCCATTACGATCTTGTCGTTGATGCCAAACTTGCATTCCGGCATGCCTAAAAGATAGATTATGAGAAGGATCAAATGGTATTGAATTGGAGGTGCATTTTTACCTGAAAGATACGACTTCATAACCACCTTGCCCGCGACGTGAGCTGATAGTACCTGACCCTGAGGACTCATTAACAGATTGACATATTCAAGCACATCCAGGAACAGTTCGTTGCGTCGATACTTGATGCCTTCTCGTCGCCAGCCAATTTGACCAGTAACTTGTGAAGTGATTTGCATTTGCTCCTCCTTGGTCGCTGACTTGATGCCCTGCTGCGTAATGAATGTCTTCAGAGTACCCGAGTCTGTATTTTGCGGGTAACCAAAGTCTAGAATCTCGTCTAGCAGCTCATAGATGAGCACAAAATTATTCTTGATGTTTTCCTCAGAGATCTTGCCAAAGTACGACTGCATCACCTCGATGATCTTCAGCAAGAACTCAAATACCATGGCAGCATTAACATTTTGTTTGGTAACCGCAGCCAACCAAATGTTAGCACGCTAAAATGGGAGAAATAACAGTCATAGTCGGCGATAAACACACATCCGGTTGACGTGGCAAGTACCTTGATATGGAAGAAGCTTGTCCTCGCAATGTTGGTCACTGGGGATCGAACCTGCTGCCGGGCATGGATGACGTTGACCCGAAAGGCGTCCACGGCATTGCGACCAATGTCATCACGATAAACTCGGGAGATTAAAACCTCGCCCTTGTGGTTGTAAACGAACAACCCACCAATCATGTTGCCCGCTTTTTCAACTTAAGACTTTGTCCTTATAATATAATTGTTCTATTCAACTAGCAATATGAGCTGCTAACGAAAATTTTCCACCAAATTGTGGGTCACTTTAACTTTTCCACAAAAAAAATCAATTGCTCTTTCACTCCCTTTTTTTCGATACTTAATTCATTATCGTACATATCGATACTACTTAAAGAAAAAATAAACATTATGCAACACTATTTACCATAGGAGATGACTAAAAACATCGATAACGACTCAGCAATCGCAGCCAACTTTAGTTCGTACATGACTCTGCGGCTTTGACAAAAACAAATTCATTCTCATTTGTGGAGAAATTATTTTCCTGTTTGAATTTATCGAGTTGTTAAGTAAATATCAAAATGCCAACTGAAAATCTGGAGGAGCAGGGTCTAGAGAAGAATCCTAACTTGGACCTGGCACAAACAAAGTTTCTGCTAACGCTTGCCGAGCACAAACAAGATGCAGCACTCAAGAATAAACTCATGGATGCTATTCGTGCTGATAATATGGCACCGTGGTATGAACATATTTGCACTGAGTTAAACTGGAGTGTGGACAAGGAGCTGCTAGCACGTATGCGTGAACAGAACCGAGTCGCTGTGGAACAGCTGGACGCCGCCATTGAGGACGCTGAAAACAATCTGGGGGAGATGGAGGTTCGCGAGGCGAATCTTAAAAAGTCAGAGTATTTGTGTCGCATTGGTGATAAGGCAGCTGCAGAGACGGCGTTCCGTAAAACCTATGAGAAGACTGTCTCACTGGGTCACCGCTTGGACATTGTGTTCCACCTCATCCGTTTGGGGCTGTTCTATTTGGATCATGATCTGATTACGCGCAATATCGATAAGGCGAAGTATCTGATTGAGGAAGGCGGAGATTGGGATCGCCGTAATCGCCTCAAGGTATACCAAGGCATCTACTCTGTGGCTGTTCGTGATTTCAAAGCAGCGGCCACCTTCTTCCTGGACACTGTCAGCACATTTACCTCCTACGAATTAATGGATTACCCTACGTTCGTACGATACACTGTCTATGTGGCGATGATTGCATTGCCACGCAATGAGTTGCGCGAGAAGGTTGTCAAGGGATCAGAAATACAGGAAGTTCTACACGGTCTTCCTGATGTCAAGCAGTTCCTTTTTTCTCTATTTAACTGCCAGTACGAACAGTTCTACGTGCACCTTGCCCAAGTGGAGAAGCAGCTGCGTTCCGATTACCTCGTACATCCCCATTATCGTTACTATGTACGTGAGATGCGTATCTTGGGCTATACACAATTGCTTGAATCGTATCGTTCTTTGACCTTACAATATATGGCGGAGGCATTTGGCGTCACTGTTGACTATATCGATCAGGAGTTGGCCCGCTTCATTGCCGCTGGCCGGTTGCATGCCAAGGTGGATCGCGTCGGAGGCATTGTGGAGACAAATCGTCCCGACAACAAGAACTGGCAATATCAAGCGACCATTAAGCAGGGTGATCTCCTGCTTAATCGCATTCAGAAGCTTAGCCGTGTTATAAATATTTAAGTCTACCCTCACTCATCTTACCCGAGAACATATAAAATTTATTAAAAATTCAAGTAATTACAGTGTAAAACTAACATTACATAAACAATATAAAATGTGTTATTTCTTTTCTTTAAGTTCAATTTACTTAAATTCGCTAATCAATTCATTAATTTTCTTATTAATTATCTAAATTCTTTGGAATTTGTTTGGTATCGCTGTCTGTTTTGATATTTGAGTATTGCTGCTTTTCGTGTTGTACTTAATTTGGTATTTTTTATTTAAGTCTAACCGCCAAAGCGAAAGTACACATAATTTACGCTAGATGGCGTGTCGGCTTGGCAATATTTGCTAATCTATAAAATTATAGTTATCGCGAATGCAACGCTGCACGCTCTGTTTTAGGGCAACAACCAATCAGTGCACATCGGCACCTTCATTTTTGCATTTCCAATCATTTTCCTTTGTCAAATCGTTGCCCATATTGTTATTTTCTGCGTTCTTATTGGCAATAAAATTTCGTGCCATGTCTTCCAGCATTGCTGAACGAATGCCGCAATCCAAAGGCTCATCATTTTCATATTTAAGTGGCTCGTTCTCCCTCTGCTGTTGTTGCTGACTCGGCCTTGGCGGCAAGATCATGTAAATTCTGCACAACCTCATCAAATTTGGGCGAACCTTGTCCAAGGGAATTCGGACACCATTCCCATGGAAGGCAACGCTGCCAACCCCGCCAGATTGTGACGACGCAGATCGGCCAAGCGATTGGTGCTCAAATTGATTAAGGCATTCATCATAACTTTGTTTCGCTGATAATCCTTGCGCAAGTGCTGACGGATCTCAGTGTGGCAGTGTTCGTTGTTGGTTACTATAATCTCGCCAGTATCCGTTGTGGTTACCCGAGCCTTGCAATTGAACTTACGCGACAAATTGCACTGCCAGTATTTCTTATCCTTGCGCACGTACTGAATGCCGAACGTATGACCATCGTGGACCAACAGAGGTTTGCCACGCTGACTCAGCATAAACTCGAGCTTGCCTTGAAACCAGTGCTCGCCGGGTGCGACTACGAATATACGACAAGATTGGCAGGAGTGAGCGTATGTTGTGTGTATGTGTGAGTGTCAGTTGTGTGAGTGTATCGATGATGAGTGTGAGATTATGTTTTTGAATATGGCAGGACATTCACAAATGAACCCCGTTATTAATCTGAATAACCTTGTGTCTCATGCAGATCCCATGAGGCAATTCACACTTACCTGTTTCCAGTAAATCTCTTGGCCATTATATACGAGTAATATTGTTTGACATTTATATATTAATATAAACATGTGTATATAGATATTCTATATACTATATACACATACACTTGTTCTAAAAACTCTAACTAGTCGGCTCCTGCCGCAATAAATTAATTCCATCTTATCAACTAAACGAAGCCCTTAAATGTTTTCAATCTTAAAGTTGTGACCGCTGCCCGGTGATATCGTTATGGAGTCGATCACATGCGCTGAGGACGCTGCACTTTCCGCAGATCCATCGGCAGTTGACACATGCTGCTGCTGCTCCGCATCCTGTGGCTGCTGTTGCGGTGGGGGACTCTTCATGCCCAGCGGTGACTCAGTGGCATGCATTGAGTGACTGCTGCGGTTTGACTGTGGACTCTGTTGCAAGTGGGCAGCAGGCGAGAGTGGCATCATCACTGACCCTCCACTTAGTTCCAGATGATGCGGCGAATGTTGTTGCTGTTGTTGCTGGTGATGATGCGGATGCGAATGCGACTGGGGCTGCATAGGCAAATGCATTAGGTTGGGATTGTGCATGATATTCTGTATCACGCTGTTGCTGGATGGTGGTGGCGGTGGAGGAGGGCCGCTTCCCATTCCATGTTGCTCCATGCTGCCATGTGAGGGGGAGCTGTGATGTTGCACCAGCAGATTGGGCAGCGATTGCGTCAGATGATGGTGATGGTGGCTTGCATGATGTCCGCCAGGCAAAGCGGGTGATGTGGGTGTTTGGCTGGCAAAGAGATTCGCACCCAGACGAGCTCCACCTGAGCTGACATGATTTATTTCCACGCCGGAAGTTGTCCCCGTTGAATTGGGCAACAGGTGACTACCATCTGAGATGCTGTAGTTCGCCTGACCTGGATTTGGATTTGGTGTCACCGTCGTTGAGGTGCTGCTGCTGGAAACGCTGCTGCAAGCGACGGTACCGGCACTGGCGCCATTGGAGCCGCTACGCATATGGGGCAAATGATTGTGCACACCAGTGGCAGATATGATCCTGCCCAGATGCGTGATGCAGCGTGCTCGACACATGCTGATGCGGTACGATTTGCACAGCCAGTAGGTCTTCATGCCCTGCTGTGTGGCCACCGTGTTGTTACGATTGAACACGCAGTTGCCATGGAGCAGCGACGTGGTCGATAGCATCACCATGTTGCTGCCATCTGTGTTGTTGGTAAGCGTCCGCAACAAATATACGTACAATTATGGAACGATTAGTGGGCATGTCTTGGGGGTGAACCAAAAATGCTTAACACGTAACGGATGGTATATACAACGAGACGGGTCCAGGAACCCAAGAAAATATGAACTAAAAGGAAATTTTGCAGGAAGATTGTGAGCCAATACAAGGCCAAGCATAATCAGGCATCCAAGCTGGAATGGTTAATGCAGAGATGGAAGCCACAAAATAAAATAAACTGTAAACATATTTCTAATTCATGGCTGCAAACCCTTGTCGAGATGAGAGAGTCACAAGCCGATTTAATAAGACTACTTCTAGACCAGAGCATTACTAAGTGAGTGTTTTTAGAATGCTACGATTTGAAGACGTTAACAACCAATCATTAAAAGCATTGATTTTGATTTGAATAGCTCGGATCACTAGATTATATATTCAATACATAAACTTGAAACGCCGATCTGTGGAGTTTAAAGCTCATGAATCTACTAGAAGCAACCATCCCTGTTTTAAGCGCATATTAAAGATTTTAGATTAGTAACAGTTGGTGGACGTGGGGAATTTATGATAGGTGTTTGTTATGTGTGAGCCAAATAAATGTGATAATGAATACAAAATTATAAATTTAAATAAACAAATTGTAGACAAAATTAACCCAAGCATGCAACATAGTTTTTTGGAGGAACCTACTTGAAGGAATGTCCATGTGGTTGGCAAAATTCTTAGAGTAGTCACTGGGCATGTAGAGCTCATTGGGATACTCGGTGGCGGGGCCAACGTTGACGCCCAGACTGCTACCATTATTATTTCCTGCTCCCATGCCGGCGACACTATTTGATCCACTGACTGTGGCGCTGCTGTTGCTCGCCTTGTAAAAGTTATTGTAGCTATCCAGATTGAAGGGCGGTGTAAAGGGATTTCGGAGCGAACAAACAGCTGTTGAGGAGGACGATGCACTGCTGCCACCACCGGCACTGATGGTGCTGCCATGATGATTGTCTCCCTCGCGCTTCAGACCACCAAGATCGTATCGTGACTCAACCATAGAGATATGTGGTATAGGTGGCAGAAAGAACTCCTCCGAGTTTAGTGTATTTTCCATGCTAGTATTGTCAGCATTATCGCCAGACTCACTGCAAGCTCCAGCATGTTCGGTTAGGGAGCGTCGTATCTGCTTACGGGAGTAAATCGACAGCGAATCGTTGCTGAAGTCTGTGGGAGCTGAGCGTTTACTCTGCGTATACAGATGATTCGCTCCGCCGCTGGGCGGTGTGGTCGAGGTTCGCGAGTTACTGCTGTTCTTGGTGTCATTGTGATCCGCTGCATCCGTTTTGCTGCTATTGCAGTTGTTGTTGCCGCTGTTGTTATTGTTGCTGTTGTTCTGGTTGTTGCTAGTACTGTCGCTGGTGCTGCTGCTGGTGTTAAGGGGCTCATCGCCTGCGGTATTTGTCATCTGCCCCGTAGATTTCTCCGAACCACTGGAACCCGGTGAAGCATTCGAATTGGTGGCCAATCCTTTGATCTGCAGCAATTGACCGATTTTCATGAACGACTGAAGCTCGGTGTGCTTTACATTCACCACGCCTTGGTACATGAACTCCAGCAGCTCGCACATGATGTTAAAGCTCACATCCTTGAGAATGACTGCAAGAAATAACAAAAAATTACATCATTATTTGTTATTTTTCCAATCTTTGAAATATTCCATCTCAAGCGGAATTCCCCTTGCCCTTTTTAGTAGGTAAATTTGTATAATTCGGTTTCAGAATTTTGTTATTTTTCGTTTTTTTAATTATTGCTTTATACTACATTATTTTTTATTATCTTGTGTTTGTCTGTGTGTTCGAAAGATTCAACGAAAACATCATCAGCAAGGAAAGGAGGTCACATTCATAGTGGAGATGTTATCATCAAAATGTGTGTTCAAATACTAAATCAATACATAAAAACAGCTATGATAAGAAATCTGAAAAACTTAAATATAAACTCGACAACAGCGGCAGTAATTATAAAATAAGTAGCGTGTCATATCATCAGCAGCAGCAACTGGCGCTGCCTTTCGACACGGCCTATGAAACTGCCCGGGTGCTGATGCTACTGCTTCAATCTCAGGCACAGTGGTCTTTATAGTATTTTCGAAGTACAAAAATTAACAATCTTGAAGCCTTTTCTAAAAATTGCTGAAGCTTTTGACGATTCTGATTCTACAGTTTAAGTCTTAAATCAAGTGTTATGAATATTGTTATCCTCTGATGATATAATTTTATCATTAAAGCATAACAAAAAGGCAAATCATTTAAAATAAAATGAACAATGTCTTATTTACTACAAAGTTTCGGAAATTGGTTGACGATCGTCTGGGAACCACTATACCAATCCAATATGGTGGTGCACACAGCATCAACATCTAGTTAAAAAACAATATTATCGCTTGTTCTCAATAACAAATTCTATATGTATGATTATAATAAATCGAGTCCGACTGTCGGGTGGTTGCTTAATCTGACCATACGACGCTGACATCTCTCAGTTCCTATCTGGGACTCGTAACTGTGCGTCGCCATGTCCGTGTTTGTATTGCAAAGATCAAAATCCGAGTGTAATACGGATAGAGGAGATAGATAGAGATGTCGTTTAGTAGTATAACCCTCATCGATCTGAATACCAAACACAAAACATGAGCTTGACAGCTGATCCTAGATAGATACGAATCGAATTGTAGCGAATCATTGTAAACTAATAATAAATATACTAACATACTATTTAATCGATCGAAACTGACTTACAATATTTGTACAGCAGATACAAAAAGCGCTTGATCTATTTGTTGATATAGAGAACACTCGCTGCGTATGGAGGATAGAGCTCAAGGCACACAAAGAAATCAACACAGAGACAAACTGAGGGAACGAAACCAAATCTGCTTGCAAGAAAAATGAGGAGGCTGTAGATAAACTTTGTCAAAAGTTCACGGAAAACGTGATAAATACGCGTAGCGTATGCACTTGATAAGAAACCAAAGGAAACGTCTCCAGCCCCGAATGTACATGTCGAAATAAATCGGAGGCAGACGAATCAACGATTATCAATTCTCCGCTTCTTGTCATTCTTCTCGATTTTTGTTGTTGTTGCCTAGCTGGTTGTATGCTTAAAATTATTTACTCTGGGTATGCCAGGGAATTTTATTATTGTATTTCTGTTTTATGTCTGAACCCCGCTGATCCCGACTGATATCGCACAGTCGAAGATCTTCTGTTTGAGCTAATGAGCGCACGCCGGCACACATCATCTTACTGAGACTTTCATGATATATAAAAAAAAGTACAGCCATTTTCATTGGCTTCATTTAACGATCGTGAGCCCACACAGTGGTGAAGAGGAAAAGTATAGCAGAACACGCCCACTTGAGAAGCAACAACCAATAAGATTGCAGTCGATCGGTTTAAAAAAATTTTTATTTTATGATTATGATAAATGTTTATCGAATCAGAACGCCAATAGGCTTTGTTTTTGTACTTGTCCAATGCACGAACTGTGTGTGTGTGCTGGGAATCGTGGAGTGGGCTGTCGCGTTTCGACAATGTCGTCCCGTCGCTACATACAAACATTAATACCCGTAAATAAATGTTATCTGGGAACGCCATATTACTCGAGTAGTCGAATTGTGTTTGTAGTAGTTTTACTACAACCTGATAAAAAAGGGAGGTGGGGGGGGAGATGACGGAGAGAAGCGTCATAATCAATCGGTTTTACTAGGATATAAATATATATATATCAACCTGTACTTTTGTACATGAATGGTTCTAAATCATCCTACACCATCCAAAGGCAGAGCTACCGACCCATTTTGCTAAAAAACTCATAAAACGAAAACCTTGATAAAACGGGCGATTTATGGATCACATATCCCAGTTCATTCGATCTCGGTTGTATTTATTGTAAAGGTTGTATAGAGTCAATTGCCGATAGGCTATGGTTCGAGCTTTTAAGCAACTTTGTCCTAAGATTTAATCTTAGTCTTATCATCTCAGCATCTTGAAAGATTATGTAATTGTGTGAACCTTAGTAATTATTTGTGCACGATTTGCATAGGTAAATTAGCTTAGTTGATTGCAGGGAATTCTCTACAATTAATCTATATGGCATTCAGGCATGATAATCTATTTTTAATAGGACGAAAATCGATGCATAATCTTTATGTAAGTTACACGTATCGCTAAGCTCAGAATATTTGTTTATTTTCTTTGGAGGTAAAATCAATAATGACAACATACTTCATTTATAGCTTGTGATAGCAAATGTTAATAGTTAACCATAAATGCTTTAGCATATCTGGGTGTAGATTTTGGGTATTAGCGAAAGGAATTAGCCCGGTGGCCGATAAGTAAATCTATTTGTTGCTACTGCCGTTTGACTCATAAATTATTATTTGTCAACACACAAAAGCCCAATAAAGTAACCGAGGAAATTTCACATGCCCAATGTCAAAGTCTGATATTATATGATACGCTTATAAAAAGTGCTCCCGGTATAATACTACGTAAGCAACGGTTAATGACGCTAGTTAAACACAGGCGTGGAAAGTGTCACAGAAAAGGGGAAAGGATAATAAGAAGAGAGAAAATCTGATACTTATATATTATTTCATGAGATTGGAAGGAAATAAGCCGAAAGTTTACTATAATTGAGTGAAATTATTATGGAAGTATTGTACACGTATATAAGATTTTAATATGGATTACCAACTTTTCTAGTCATCCTTAGCCAATTGCAGCAGATAAGTATTTTAATGAGTCATATACCATTTAATATCCCTATTGAGAACTTCCGGTGAACGCCAGCTATGGCTATTAGAACTATAGCTATAAAATAACATTGAGTTTGATATTTACGACAAGTTCACCGGTCGATATTATATTATCTTCGTTTATTGTTGCTAATATCAGCAAAAGCCACGCTGCGATCGCTCGCTGTAGCACTTGAGAGCGCTGGAGAACCGCATTTGGTATTTTTTCAGAGTGGGGCTAGTCGCTAATTGTATTTCAGGGGTATTAAGTGCCCAATACCAACAAAAACAACAGCTGTCTGAGTGTGTTATCTGGGCAAACGGTCAATAAGTTGAAAATCTTATTTTACGATTTCAAATGATACACAAAGCAGAGTGTATTACTAGTGTAGGCACTAAAATACAAAGCTGATAAACACTCGACACGATTCGGCCAAACCCGAGCACTCCTAGTACAAAGGCCCGTTTATGCCAACAATAAAAACTAAACGGAATCGAAATCGAAAAAGATAATATACGAGGATTAGCTCCCCAAACAAAATCGCGTAGATATTGCAGTTGCTTTTCAATATTTTCTATTAATCGAACGCGACACGTCAGCCGCGACTATGGTAAATTACTATAGCAATGCACATTAAGAAAAAGAGATTTGGTTTGAAACAGAACTATTGTATTCTTTTTAATCTATTAGCTCAAAAAAATATGTTATTCATTCATTGATGTATTCCTTCATTTATATCTTTTGGCTATCAATTTGCAAAAAGTTGATTGTAATCAAATATTTTAGATCTATTAGATTATTTATATTGTTAATATGAATCAATTTAAATATGAAACCTGTTATTTATTGCAAACTTGGTGCTCAAATTATGTATGTCAAAAAAACGGAGTTTCTATCTGAGTTTCTCACTGAAAACCAATAGTCAAAAAGGTAAAAAATATATTTAAAGGACACTATATTCTGCATCAACATTTTTTGGAAATGGAAAAATAAGAGATTCAGCGATATTTTAATCGAAAAAAAAAAAACGCTGAACAAATAATCACTATTTTATGATCAATAAAAAAAAATTATTAATCTTTTAAGGAAATACAAATAATAAAAATCATGAAAGTTGGGATCACCTTGGATAAAAAAGTTGAAGCCATTTATTATAGTTTAGATGGTTTTTTTCTAGGTGTACAATAGCAGTGGGCCATATCGCAAACTCAGAGAGTCCCCTAATCAATATCTCGAAAAGGTATTCGAGTGCCTCTGCGGACATACAGAGTGTGTGCTACGGTCTGCCACGGGTGTTAGAATCGGTACCGGTACCGATATCATAGGGAACCAATAGTATGTTTGTAGAGTTGCTCGACAGGCAGCTTGGCTGCTCAGTTGGGCAATAAATGATTGTTCAATGCGATAAAAAGATAAAATGATTGACGTTTGTTGTTGGACAAGTAGTTGCTGCTGCTGTTTTGTTGTTATTTATGTGTAACACGCAGCAGCAGCAATAACAACAACGACACAAGCAGCAAGCATGATTTGACTTGTTACCACCTTTACTATACTTTATGGATGTTGTTTTTGTTGTATTATGACTTGGGTTTATTTATAATAATTTTACCCCAAAGCATTATTTATAGCGTATATTAATATTCTTTATCTTTGAAAAAAAAAATAGCGCACGGTGATGTTGTTTTTGTTGTTGTTAGGCATAGGTAGCACATTTCTGCTGCTACTTGAAAGATAAAACATTGTTGTTTATTGTCGCTTGATCTGATAAAGCCACAGTGCAGAGGAGCCGTTGTCGAACAAGCTAACCGCCGGCCCAGTAGTGAGTGAGGCGACCTAGGCGATATCATATCCATGTAGATTTCCAGAGTGCCTGCCCAGCCCATGCTCGATATGTAGGTTGACTTGAGTTGATTTAAGTTGAGTTAAGCATTTGTTGTACATTTGATGAAGTCAGCAACGCACCCGGCGAACATATGCCTCAAGTGGAGAGCCCCTCGGTTATCAACAACGCAACACGGTTGCAATGTGTCTGCGGATTCTACCCCAGGAGGAACTGCAGCTAGAGACAAAGTGGCGACACAACAAGGCACCAAGCACACGACGGGATTATCAGCTGGTTCTGCTACTGTGGGGCAGGAATCTAATTCAGCTTGATTTTTGATTTATGATAATCTAAATTGCTGGATACGCTGGGCTCATTTGCCTTGGCCGCTGACGTACTGCTGTGGCAGCACTGCGTCGTACCATTAGGTATTGTTGTTGATACGTTAACAGTGTTCAATGTGACATCAAATTTATTATAAAGGTTGATTTTTATCGAAACCTGCAAACAGACCTGCTGACATCTCTGACAACTGACGGGCGTGCTTAGATAAACTGACAGGTGGACAACGGGCGTATCAATAAAAAAATTTCACTTCTCCGTTAGATGCAATGTGTCCCTTATATCTACGTACAGTGAACACTCAAACAAACAAACGATTGATGATGAACGACGACTAGTTTTTAAGGTTTATGGGTAATTTAAATCTTAATTATGATAATTGTACAAACATTTAAGACATTTTCTAGAAAAAATAAACAACGACAAACATCTACAGTTGACACTCTTCGCCCAATTTCAAATAACCGTTGCAAATACCCTAACCCATACCCTAACCTCCTAGAAACAAAGAAGCTCTCAAATACATGTGCAGGCAAAAGCTTAAGCAATTTTAAATTAGATACAATTACTTATGTTTTCCAAGTCAAGTCTGATCGAAATTCAACTTAGGTAGATAGATAGGTAGATATTATAGTCAGCCAACAGCAGAAAGTTATATCTTTTACATGTTGCTTTCAAACATTAGCACAAACTTAGTATTAGTTTTCTGAAGATTTTTATGTTCATTAGAATTCTTGATGCCTATTGCAAAAATATTTGAAACCTTAACATAAAACTATTGGGCAACTTTAGAATATTAAAAACTAATAAGACGAATTCCAATCAATAACTAATGTGAACTAATAAAAAAAAAACAACTCTCGAGCATCCAAAAGTGTAAATTTAAATTATTCTACTTATGAACACGCGGAGAAACTGTACTTTTAAAATTTAATTTCCATATTGAATAGTTAGCCGCTTGTTAATTACGAGAACGGAAATTAATAAGTTCACACCTATCGAACGTGCATCGTACGCACAATACTGACATATGTGTAGGGGCTCATAATGAAAACCGCCGCAGTTGCCGCCGTCGCGAGAACATTTTGAGTAAATAAACTTAACGAAGATACTTGATGACGAAAACTTATGTAGCAAACGTGCTAATAATTGCAGCATGAATAGCCGGAGGGGCATGTGAAGGGGAGTACTCACTGATTGGGTGCTGGCAGGGATTGGTGGTAAATATCTCTTGGAAGTACGGACTGCAAATCGCCAAAACAATTTTATGCGCTTGGAGCAATTTGCCATCACAGGCCAGCGTGACATCGACAAGATCTCCGCGGTCGTAAAGGTTCTGGAATCCGCTGGCGATGTTGTCCTGGAAGTTCTTCCAGCAAAGCTTAAACTCATCGTCCATTGCGACGACAAGCAGGTGTTGTTGGTCTCGTTGTTGTTATAAGGTTGGATTTCTAAGTTTATCTATTTATTTTTGCCACGACTAAATTTGAAGTGTATTTGCGGCAAAATTATGGTCCAAGCCTGTGTTTTATTGCCGTTTTTAATGGTTCTTGTTTATTTGCTTTTGGCCGTGATTTCTCGCCTCGTGCACTTTGCGGCTGACATTCACAACTGATGCCACAGAATGTCAGGTAAAACGTAAACACAAAAAATACGCTCACGAGCGCCGCCGCCAATCGACAATTGTCGTCGCCGTCTCGCACTCTTCTAAGGCAAAAATATTTTTTTGTTTGTTTTTTTTTAGTGTTTAATTTTAGCAGATGCTGTTTATATTTTATTTCTATACACGTTCACGCGCACAACACACGACCACGAACCGTCAGCGTCCACAGCCACATTGACTTTGATTTCGGTTTTAATTAACACTTTTTGATTTAAAACATTTTTATCAGAAAAGCGTGAAATGGCAGCGCGGACGCTGTTTACGTTTCGGTTCGCTCCCAGATTGTGTGTGCGATAGAGTGGGAAACAGAGAGAGAGAAAGAAAATGAGAAACAACGGATCATGCGCAGATGAAAACAGCTGTTAACAGAGTTAAGTGTTGGAAAGCAAAGGGAAGTGTTCTTTTGGCGGTGGAAAGAGTTTAAAAACAATTTGAATTGCAGCAATTTCATAAAATATTAGAAAGGTACAATAGAATATTCAAAGGTAATATTTTAAGAAACATGTATAAAACTTGGTAATCAAATTTGTATATTTTTAAAACTTTAACACAATTTGTAAGCATTCTTATCGATTGTCAATAAATCTTCATTCTATATAAATCATTGAATTAATCGTAATAAAATGCTTAAAATTTTTAATTTCTTGTTACTAAAAACACAATATATTATCGAAAGTATGTTAAATAAAATTTTATGCATGTTCTAAAATTTAAATTAAGTAATCAAGGTTTTCGAATTTGTCTTAACAGCGCAATGTTATTGCTGCATACTTCAATAAAATAGTTGGCAACTTCGACACCGCTTTATTGGTTATTTTGTTTTATCAACGACATAAAATATCCCGGTATAACATTAGCAGCGTGAATGAGTTCACATTCATTAAAAAACATAAATATGTTCTTGCACAACAAAAGACAATTAAATATTACATTTATATGCTTGAGTTGAAACAAAGTTCAAGTATCTTTGGCTTAGTGTTTACAGCGCATATTCCATCAAAGTAGTTGGTAACTTCGAAGTTATCATATGAGTTAAATTGTGCGCTGGATGTAAAGGACTGCTGTTAGTTGCATTTTAATTTATTGTTTTAGTTTCAATTACACCGAACCTATACAAAAATGCCAGTTAACATACATTGCGTTTAATTCTCAACGACTACACAATGCTCAAGCGTAAACTCCAGCAGAATAAGCCACCAGATGATTCAAAGACGCCAAAGATTACCGAACTACCGGGAGCGATAGTCTCAGAAAAGTTTACTCAACCTTTCTGGATGGAATTCAACGCCAATGAGTGCGCATTAAATGAGATACTGGCGAAGCTTGACAAACCAACGGGCATTACGTGTATTTACAATCCCCTTGAATATGCGTGTTCATTGCACTGTGCCTACCTTCGTCGGTACCTGTCGGGACCCAAGACGGTGATGTTCGTGGGAATGAATCCTGGACCAAACGGAATGGGCCAAACAGGTGTAAGCATTGAAAGCTCCAATATATATCTTATCTCATTTAATATCCTCTTTGAAGGTACCTTTTGGCAA
>JAEIFJ010001846.1:0-66358 GCA_018903435.1 Leucophenga varia
ATCGCATAAACGCTTGTGATACGCTGCTGAAACGGAACGAACTCGACGCATTTTTAAAGCGGATGGTGACTGGAAATGAAAAGTGGATCTCTTACGATAACGTTCAGCGAAAAAGGTCGTGGACAAAGCGCGGCGAGCCGACCCAAGCCATCGCCAAGCCGATTGACGGCCAAGAAGGTTTTGCTGTGTGTGTGGCAGGATTGGAAGGGAATCATTCACTATGAGCTGCTAAACTATGGCCAGACGCTTAATTCGATCATCTACTGCGAGCAACTCGACCGTTTGAAGCAGTCGATTGACCAGAAGCGGCCAGAATTGGCCAACAAGATGGTTGTAATGTTCCACCAGGACAACGCTCAGCCTCACACATCTTTGATGAATCGCAAAGCTACGGGAGCTCGGATATGATGTCCTATTGCACCCACCGAATAGTCCGGACCTGGCACCAAGTGATTACCATCTTATCCGGGCCATGCAAAACGCTCTTGGTGGTACTACGTTGGCCTCAAAAAAAGCGTGCGAAAACTGGTTGTCTGGTTTTCGCAAATAGGGAGGGGTTTTATAAGCTTTATTTAACACACTTTGATCGGATAGTTCTAGGTATGTTAAATTAAGCGTCAAAATTCGATCACAGATACGACATTACTTATTGAGAAGACGATTTAATCAAGCCATTTCAGTTTTTTTTAACCAGGAAGATAATTCGAAAATATTGATTTTTTTTCCCATATCGACACCTCGATTTATATTATTTAGAGCGAATATCGATTGATTTGTTCGTTAAGAAACGCAACGAAGAGCACTCAGTAGGACTGTGTGATTAATCGATTAATCAATGAACAATCGATTTATTTTTACAATCACCAACAATCGATTATTTCCAACAATCATACAGCCCTAGCACTCCAGTTAAGAATAAGTCTGACCCGCATTATTTGAAGCACTGTAAGACACTCATTAAGATGAATTTGTGTTGACCAACGAAGAAGCCCTGTTCGATATCTGTAAAAAATTCGATAAAGGCTATCTCGACGTCATATCTTCGTTTACGTAGTTCGAGCAATCATCTTTAAGTGGAGACGAAACTGTAACTGCTTCAGTAATTCAAGTATCAATCAGCAAAAAAAATTCCACAAATCAAACACGATAAATTCTTAGTTTCCTGTGTTTTACGTCAGTAAATAAATTCTTTATATTTTGTGTATTTCCCAATATTATAATAATACGGGTTCGTTTGATTTAATATGTTTCACCAGCGAAGATTCTCACAAATAAAAATTAATCATCTTTATGGAAACTAAAGACTCGAAAAGTTCAATGAGATTCCATTTTCAAGTCACTGGAATGTGTAAACCAAACTTGGTTCTTGATCCGTATAATTTTTTATATATTTTTATAATTGGTGGCACAATTTTTTTGAAAGCTACATCTATAGTACATAGTTTTTGAAGAACATACATTTATGAGTAAAAAGGATGTTTAATGCAAAAAAATTCGACAATAATTGACCAAGATATTAAATTTTTTTTAATACAAATATTTCAAAAAGTACAATTTGTAACCAGATATTATATATATAATTTAATATTGTGCCTTCTTTTGCATATTTTTTTTATGGCTGTGCTTTCACAATCAGTAATGTTTTCATTCTTATAAATTAAGATTTACAGCTTGCGTATCCGGCCCATAGGTAATCGGGTTGAGTTGTGCACTTGTTGCTGGTCTATTGTCACAAAAATGACATTTAAAAAATTTGTAGATCAAATAGATGGTAAAAAATACACAAAAGATGATTTCCATGATGGTTAAATTGTTGCCTATATTCATTACAAGCTGAGGTACATATGCACCACATGTACCCATCGCTGTGCAGTATTGTTCACTCGTACAAGTATCTTGACAATATTTATACTGAACACAAGAATATTTATATTCAATGAAATTTTCCGGACATTTACTATATGTCAATAGCACATTTAAAAGAATTAATAATAGTAACATCCTTTAAGTGCGATAGTTTTATAATTTAACAATAATTAGTTCACCGATGTACTCGCTGTCAAGTGAAGTTTTATACTGAATAGAAACAATCTATTTTGCTATTCTGTAATAGAATAAAACAAAATAAGACTTATTTGTAACAATGTAATACGAGGTGTGTACAATAAATAAGATCAATTAAAGTCACGTTAAGCGAATCAAAAATGTTTAGCATCGCAAAACTTTTATTGGAAATTAAAAACATTTGTAATGTTGTGGGTCTTCCATTACGCTTCACCCAAGCAATTTTAAAATATGTTTTGAAAAAAAAAGTCAAAGATCGAAACATCGAGCGTGGGTTGGTCTTATGTATTTGTCTTACTAATTGAACACGCCTCGTATATCTGAAAAGATTGAAAGGTCACGTTCACTTTTTGAAATGCTTATCAGAATAACCATATATGGTATTGCATTGCCAGTTCTCGGGTACCCTGTATAAATTTCTGCGGTATTTTGATGCTGATATTTTGTGTATTACAAGCTGTAACCACAATTAGTGCGTACTAGAGTTGGGAGTCGAGGGAAAATTAATGTAGATCATTTTAAATCATTTATTTTGAATGAAAGAAATGATGGAAATAATTTTTACCGTAGTTAGGTTTTTTTATTTTTAGGGAAAATATTTATTTGGTATTATTTTTTTTTTTTTTTTTGGTTTGTTATTTAATTTTTTTGTTTTTTTTTACTTTATTTTTGAATGTATACTCACATCAAATGCTTTTACAAATTCGACACACATCGTGCAGGGTACATTTAGTTTGTCTGAAAGTTTGTAACGTATTGAAGGAGACGTCGTAGACCCCATAAAGAAAATATATTCTTGATCAGCTCGATGAGACGAGTGAATCTAGCCTGTCCGTTCGTCTGTCCGTCGACGACTGTCCGTCTGTCTGTCTTTTTTTTCAACGCGTTTTTTGAGACTCTTAGACTTAGCTTTGAAACTTTTCGGGAGACCGTCTTCGAACCTAAAGTGCCACGCCCAATGTCAAATCAAAAGGTACGCCCCCTCATACAAACTTACAGCCCACTTTCGAATTTTTTTGGTTTGAAAATTAGCTCTACATTTAAAAGCAAATTATTTATGAATGTATTCACTTTAAATTGGGTAAAATCCCTTCTAATCCTATCAATTAATTTATTATAACCCATGTGCCACGCCCTGTTGTGCTTTGGGTTGATTCTGTTGTTCGCTCCTTTAAAGCATTTGTGTCTAACTTAAGGTGTATCGACTTACCCCCATCGCTCTCGGTTTTCTAGCTCTGATGGTTACTCTAACTTTCAAATTTGTCTCTGGTTTAAACTCGTTCCTTGAGTTAACTTTTCCTTTTCCTAAACCTTCTTTGCTTTTTTCCTCCTCTCCGTCTCTTACTAAATTCCATTTTCCCATCAAACGTTTCTTTTTTCTTGTAGTCCTCCCATCTTCCTTAAACCCAGCTTATACCTACCTCTTTACTTTTTCTCCTTATTTTCCTCTTTCATTTTTTTCCCCTCACCATCGATCTATTTTTAATACATCTCTTTTATTTAATCTAATAATTGTTCTCTTTCTAACACTTCATCGATTTAGCTTTTCATTTCTTCTGCCCTTAAAAATGAAAACTTAGGCAACCATATTTAATTTTCGTCTTAACAATTTTGAACTAAATTGCATTTTTGGAACAAATAAAACTATTTGAATTAATTGATTGATGATATATTTACATAAAATCAATAAAAGTTAATTTTATTATAAACTCAAATAATGCAAATAATTCAACTTTAATTATATAAGAATTTTCAATAAATATTTTACATTAATTTTTAGTAAATGAAAACCCAAAAAAATTATTAACCACAAAAATATGTCTTTACCAAATAAACAAAATTGTAATTATAAATGTAATAATATTTGGAATAACACAAGTAATTTCACTTAGCAATCAAAACTATGGATGCGTCAAGCGCAAATTTAATTAACCAGATGTCAGTCATATCTAAGTATGTGCATATAGTACATATATCTGCCTTTCTGTCCGTCTGTCTGTCTGTCAATCTAACTGCTATGAATGTCAAATATTTCACAAACAAAATAATTTTCCTAAAGTGTAATAATGAGCGATTTGAAATGCTCAAGGCAAACACGAACAATAACAACAAAAAAAGCAACCACCCAGATATGAATAGAATGCATTAAATATCAAATAGTTTTTTGTCTGTCTGTCTTTCTCAAGAATGGATCACAGACGTAAGTAAATTGCCTACTAGACAATCATCGCATTACATTCATTACAGAAAGGCAATAAGAACGACAGCAAACATATGCAGTCGCCTGTTTGTATGCATTGTAAGGCGCCAAGGATCAAAAAACCTTAACGACAACTAAATCCAATTATAAGCTTCAAAGTGTAGTGAAGGAAAAACCGCCACCGTATAATGTAAAATTTAACACGTGCGCGTAACGAATACATCGACAAAGCATTGCGTGTAATTTCATTATACACACACACACACACACACACAGACAAAGAGAACAATGCCAAGGACATGCAGTTTACTTTTGCAACAAAAATATCCATCCACCCACTCGCAAACGCCAGCGAACGCCAGCTGCGTATAAAGTAAAGGTTTACTTTTCATTTACAATGCATAAGCATCCTGTGGCGTAGCTTTTGCTTTTTGTTGCCAGCTTGCTTGCATTCAATTTGAAGTCCTTTTATTCATTGTATTGTGTTGTGTATTTTATTGTATTGTATTGTTGTATGCAATTTTCTAGGATTTTTGTGTTAGCCGCTGCCAAAAATTTTGTAATTAAACTTAATCCGCTCAATTTGAAATGTTTACGCTAAAGAAAACTACTACAAATACAAAAAATGTCGCATATACACAAAAAGGATCTTATAAATAATATTTTTAATTAAAAAATTTGTTGATTTCTCGTTGCACAGCGAGAATTTTGCAGTTGGCGACGCAACGCTTTTATGCGTTAAAAAATGTACATAAATTATTGAATTAGTGCGTTATCCTTTTTTTCACGCGTCTGCTGCTGCATGTCTTCGAATTTGCTTGTCTGTTGATAATTTTTTAACAAATATTTTTAAAGCATAAATTAAGGCGCTCAGATTTTGTAATTTATGCATGACGTTGACTTTGTATGCGTGGCGTAGCAACACGCGCTGCGTACTTTTGCGCTCTTTCTTTCTCTTGCTCAATTTTATCCTTTTCCCCTAAAAGACCACTTCAAATTTTTTTTTTTTTGTTTGCTGCAATTAGCTTCAAGAGTTCAATTGTACGTTTCCGCTCTTTATTTTAATTATTTTATTGTATTATTTGATTTATTTGACAATTTTAATAATGCAAATTAATTCAGTTGAGTTTCATTTTTTTTTTTTTTTTTTGTCAAACAGAAATATTTTAATTTTACATTTTTTTAACGCCTCTTCAGATTGTGCTTTTATTATTTGTATATGTTGGGTCAGTTATTAAAGTCTTTATTATTATTATAGCACTCTCTGGAGTGTTTAAATATGCGAAAGGTTTTGAATTAATTATTTGTGCGGTTTAATTCAATTTAGAATCGTTCATTCAGTCGTTCAAAATTCTCAGACGCAAATCGCTGAGAGACAATTGTCAAACAGGGGTACAAAATTTTCAAAAAAAATTTTTATTTTTTCGATATACCAATATGTCAATATGCCATACATCGAACATATGTTCATATAAAAGTTGTTTTCTTAGTATTGTGAATTATGTAGGCAACTATAATTGTATAAAAACGAATACCTAACTTTCAATATTTATTCTTGACACCCTGTACCCGAAGGGTAAACAAATTTTAAAAATGCATATTGCACTTTTCTTAAATTTTTAAGAAAAATGGTTACCAAGTGTAAATAATAATCATTTTACCCAATTTGAAGTGAATACATTCATAAATAATACAAACTTTCATACAAAATACTCGAAAATGGGCTCAAATTTTGAATGGGGGCTATACCTCAGAGTGGGCGTGGCCATTTGAATTTAACATACATATTACCTAGGACACAATATCTTTAATCCGTATCATATCGGTGGTGTGTACATAGGATGATATTAGATGTGTTTTTACCCAATTTAAAGTGAATCCAATAAATAATACCTATTTTCATACTGAGAAAAGCTTAAGTTTCGAGTTTCAGCTCAATATCTTTAAAATTGAAAGAATGAATCACCTCGCAACAAACAGACGGACAGACGGACGGAAACGGCCAAATCTATTCGAGCTGATCAAGAATATATATATATATATATATATATATATATATATATATATTTTATATCTCCTTTGATGCGTTACAAACTTTCTCCAAAAACTCCACACCATGGTACAATTACTAAAGGTAGTAGCAAAAGCATTTTTTCTCAGTTTTGGTTTCAACAGCAGTCGTTCTGCGTTGTCGAAGGGAAAAAGAGACAACACCAGAGACAAATGAAAAATATTCTATCTTCTTTACACTTCATCTCTTTCGTGCTCATATGTTTCATAGCTTGGATCCAAACGTATCATACTGCATCAGCTCTCAAAAACATCGTATTTGTAATTAAACATAGATTTTTTTGAGTACATTTGACTTGATTCTAGAATGATTTCGTTCAACGAATTTAGGCATGTAATACACAACCAGTTTTTTGCAAAATATTTATTAGATGAACATTTAGGGCATTCACAAAAAGCCTGTGTATCAGAAGAAATATATTCTGCAGAAACTTTACAAAATCAATTTACATAGAAGGCCTTTTATTTCTGCAGCCCCAGACTAGCAGAAATTTCTACTGATATTCTGTATAAACAGTGGGGCTGTGAACTAAATTTTTATACCCTGTACCCAAAGGGTAAAAGGGTATATTAAGTTTGTGCGAATGTATGTAACAGGCAGAAGGAGCCAAGATAGACCATATAAAGTGTATATATTCTTGATCAGCATTGGAAGGGGAGTCGAACTAGCTATGTCTGTCTGTCCGTCCGTCCGTCTGTACGTCTGTCTGTCCTGCTGTCTGCCGTATGAGAGAGATTATCTCGGAGACTATAAGAGATAGGGCCACCATATTTCAAACTTAGATTCTCCTAGGCCGTCAAGTGTTCACTTGCAAACGGTTTTTCTCTAGACCCATTTTAAGGGGTACCCCCATACAAATGTACCCCAAAATTTTGGATTTTTTGCATAAAAACGTCATTGTTTTTTTATTCTAGGAGGTTCAAACTTAGTATTAATTATGTCTATGATAGTCCTAAGAAAATATCCCAATATGGGTAGGACCAACAAAATTTTAGGTATAGCCCCCATACAAATATACCCCAAAATTTTAGGTTTTTGCATAACAACGTCATTGTTTTTTATTGTAGGAAGTTCAAACTTAGTAGAAATTATGTCTATGATAGTCCCAATAAAATATCCCAATATGGGTAGGACCAATAAAATTTTAGGTATAGCCCCCATACAAATATACCACAAAATTTTAGCTTTTTGCATAAAAACGTCATTGTTTTTTATTCTAGGAAGTTCAAACTTACAATTAGTATTAATTATGTATGTGATAGTCCCAATAAAATATCCCAATAGGGGTAGGACCAACAAAATTTTAGGTATAGCCCCCAAATAAATTTACCCAATTTTTCAAGTTTTTGTTTGAAAATTCAATACAATAAGGTATATACAAAGATAGGACTTAATTTAAGGTACATAAAGGGTACAGGGTATCTTGCAGTCGAGCATACTCGACTTCAGCGTTCTTTCTTGTTATAAATATGTTTATGGTCGAATTAAATTAAACTAGAGTTTTTCTATTCAATTAAATTCAACAATTTTACCTGATAAATGCTGTTATGAGTTTTTGGAATGCTTTTTACCATTCTTAATTCTGTTTTTTATTGATGATAAAAAAAGTGAATGAAAAATAAAAAATATACAATTGACACAATTACCTGTATGAGATTCGAACCTAAGTTATTTAATTTATTAATTAAAAACAAGGAAAAACGTTAACTTCGGTGGAACCGAAGCTTATATACCCGTCACACGTATTTTTAAATTGTTAATGTGTTATCATCAGTGGCTTTCATAGAACTTTGAGATGGGATAGGACGGGGTCAACGATCTGATACAACTCACGTTGTGTAGGGCCTATGCCAAAAAATGGGCGTGGCACATTGGATTTGATATTGGATGATATTAAAAGTTTTTACCCAATTAGGAGTCAATACATTACTAAAAAATAACCATTTTCATGCAAAAATTCGAAAATGGGCGGTAAGTTTGTATGGGGACTTTAGCTAAAAATGGGCGTGGCACCTTGCTTTTGATATTGGATGATATCAGATGTTTTTTTAGATAATTCGGATTGAATAAATTCATAAATAGTAACCATATTCATGCATAAATTCGAAAATGGGCGGTAAGTTTGTGTCTGGGATATATCTGAAAATGGGCGTGGCACATTTGGTTTGACATTGGGTGCCATAAGAAGTGTTTTTAGCCAATTTGTAGTAAATACATTCACAAATAATAACCATTTTCATACAAAATTTCGAAAATGGGCGGTAATTTTGTATGGGGGATATACTTAAAAATGGGCGTGGCACCTTGGTTTTGACACTGGATGACATAAGAAGTGATTTCACCCAATTTGGAGTGAATACATTCAAAAAACAATGACTATTTTCATACAAAAGTTCGAAAATGGCCGGTAAGTTTCTATGGGGGCTATATCTTAAAATAGGCGTGGCATTTTGGTTTTGACACTGGATGACAAAAGAAATGTTTTTACCCAATTGGGAGCGAATACATTCATAAATAATTAGTATTTTTCTACAAAAAATCGGAAAAAAAACGGTAAGTTTGTATGGGGGCTATACCTAAAAATGGGCGTGGCACTCTCATTCTCGAACTTAAAATAGTCGTTGCCGAGAAAAGCTTAAGTTCCAAATTTCAGCTAAATATCTTTATATCTTCAACAGAAAACATGCCTAGAAATACTGACAGACTGACGGACGGACGGACATGGCCAGATCGATTCGTCTCGTCGAGCTGATCAAGAATATATATACTTTATGGGGTCTACGACGTCTTCTTCGATGCGTTACAAACTTTCAGACAAACTGAACATACCCTTCACACTACGTGTGGCGGGTATAAAAAAATAAATATCGGTACGTACAGGATTTGAACCTGGGCTATCCGGACACAAGTTTTTATTCTTAACATATATGCTATCAAGAGTTCGAAAAAGTGGTAGCAAAATTACTTTTTATAAGAAATGTATGATTGCATAAATTTCTGCAGGTTCATTCAAAAAATGGGTGCTCACAATAACTTGGGAGAAATTTCTTCTGATATACAGTTTATTCGTTAATGTGATTACCTTAAGTAAATTTAAAAAAGGACAAAGACTTTAAAGTCTTCAAATACATACATATGTAAATGCATATGTATACGAGAATGTATACATACAATGTATGCATGTATAACATATATAGTAAGTTCTATATGAATAATTTAATATTTATTAATATTGGTTAAATTGGTTCTCAAATCAATCTCATTTGATATTAAAATAATAATTATTAAGCTCAAATCGTGATTTACCACTCCTAAAATAAGCCCATTTTATACTAAAAACAATTCTTCTTTTCTTACTTAATTGAAGAAACTTCGAGGTTTGTAAAAAATAAACTTGAACCAAGAGTTTTTACTTGATTTAAGTCGTTCCAACTTTAATAACATTCTGGATTCGTTTTGTCTTGATTCAAGTCATGATGACTTCATTTTTTTCTGTGTAGGAATCAGACCTACAGCTCAAAACAAAAAAAAAAAAAAATTGTATCAGCCGGAAACCTTATATGGATTAAATTTAAATCTTAAGTTTTTCATATGATAAGCATAGTCATAAAACTCAAAGTCCGAACAAAAAAAAAAAAAAAAAATTTATGATTATGTTATATGTCATAAAAATATGTATAAATTTCTAAATTTAGAATTCTGTATAACAACGGATTTTTTCGAACGTCAATCGCTGTTATTTCTTAATTAATAAAAATTCCACAATGTTAGCTTAGTCAATTTTAACGTTTAAAGTGTTACGAATCAAATGTAGTCACATTGAAATACAATCAAAAGAATTTATATATAGATTGCACAGCATAGCCTCCCCTAAGTGGGTAAATATGCACCCTTTTATCAACACACACACACATACGACATGCTACGTAGTAACATATCAGAGCACTTAACCCTTTTTGATATACCTAAGCACATGAAACATGAAATCAAATAAAATAAAATAAAATGTGCTACCATGACGATGAAATGACGTTGTCGACGTTGACTGTCGTCATATCGAGAGATGCATCAGTTGAAAATATCTCCCTTATTGACGACAACGCAAGCAATAAGAGAATTATACACTTGGGACTACCTGTAAGACTGAACGATGACGTGCAATCATGTGGAACTTAGTTGCTATATATAAAAAAAATTTAATATTGACTTTTGGCATTGAGTAGTATTTTTTTGTTTTTTTTAGTTTAAGTCAAAACATTTGATTGGCACTGCTAGAAAAATTTAAAATTATATAATAAACTTGAAGGCTTTGGAAATTAAAAAACTTATAAAATTGTATGCGATACGATTATCTTTATAGTTCGCTAAATCAAAAAAATAACTCTAATGAGGCAATGCTCTAAATACAACTTTAAAATTTGAATAATGGCAACGCTATAAAATTTTTCATGCAATGGCAACCTTGTACGCGCTGAGTAGTTTTTATGTGCAGTGTTGCATTTTAAGCGCGATTTGCGCTTAATTTATGCGCAATTTTCTTTTATTATTGTTTCTGCTTTCCTTGTGGTAATTTATTATATTTTTGAGCGCGAAAGTAATTTCGTTTTTCATTTCGTGTACAAGTGTACTGACTTTCACTTTTTTCTTTTTATTGTTTTGTTTTTGTTTTAAAACTCTTTCGTTCTCTAGAATTTTGGTTTGCATGTTTTAAGGTATTTTTCTTCGAATATTGCGAAAGTAATTTTTGCACAAATTTTTTAATTAAAAATGAAATTGAAATGAAAAGTATAGTTTGAGAATTCTTAAAATTGGATATATTACAAGAATATTTGTTGTTTTAAAAAAGGTATTTTATTTTATTAGAAGATAAATATGTTAAAATATTTTTAAGATTAGTAAGAGGCACTCTACTTTTTCAAGGCTCAAAAATTCCCTTGAAAACGGGAAATTCTTAGTAGACCTTCCACCTTGGAATCAATGTTGCTCTAACTAAATTGGTGAGGCTAAATTTAGACGCTGTGCCAGCTTAGACGCTATTTTAGTTAAGATGGTGTCCAAACTTAGACTGTGTTCCAATTTAGGCTTTGCAACAACTTATACCATTTCCCTTAATAACCATAACCATAAGAGCCTGACGTAGTGTCTAAATCAGAGTCGCAAGACAATCAAGTGGTCAGAGCGACGGTGGAATCTCAAGTAAGTCTCCACACGTTCCACAGCTGAGCTAGAAGGAGTGAAGTACGAACATGGTGGACCCCGAAATGGGAGATAAGAGTTCTGCTGCTTTGTTTAAAGTCAATCGTACCCAGGCCCAATAAGTAGTTAGGTTAAGCGACTCAGTATCCTCACCGCTTCTTTGATAAGCTTGAGAGTATCCATAATCGACTAAACACTGATCTGGTGTGATTCGACAGTGGCTAAACTGAGTATATCGAAAGCGGGCAATGACCGGAGAATGGAGAATGTGTTAACAGCCTGAGCTCTTGGCGACTGAGATGAGTTATGTTGGGTGGGTAAATGGGGTGAGCCAATTGGCTTGCCGAAGGCCTGGATAACGCAACCAGCGATGATGAAAATAGTCCTTATAGAAACTGTCAACTATGAGCCTGTCAGAGGTCCATCTAAGTACGCAGAAAGGCTCCCGCCCACGTAACGGTGAGAAGTAGCCAGATCTGGCATGTTCGTTGCTGATTTCGTTGCCGTCAATATCCGACATATGCTGATTTTACGACCCTCGATGGTTTTGGGTATCGTAGCAATGAAGAACTAGCCTAGAGGAAAAGGCCCAAGAGGAAAGCCCTTTAATCAGCTTGACTATCTTGAGAAATCTTAGTGATGTTTGCCCTCTTTTTGTACCTACATAGACTTATCTTAATTTAGACGCTGGTCCAGCATTAATCTTATTCAGACATAGACAAGGTCTTAAAGTAGACTTTGCCCCCAAGTAAGACTTAAAAAAAAGCTTTATCAAAAAAAAAAAAAAAAAAAAAGTGCGGCCTTAAATTAGATGCAATTCCAAATTAGATTCTGTCTAAACTAGACTCTATTCCAAATAAGTCGCTTTCAAGTCCCAAATATAGACGATATATCCAAATAAGACGCTGTCCCGAAACAGACTTTATTCCCAAATGAGACGATGTTGCAAATTAGAAGCTGTCACAAATTAGTAGCTGTCCAAAATTAGACGCTATCCAAAATTTGAAGATATCATTAGAGGCTGTTTCAAGTTAGACGCTGTCCCAAGTTGGACGTTGTCACAAAATAGATGCTTTTCCAAATTTGACGCTGTCCCCAAAATATATGCTGTTCCAGATAAGACGCTATCCCAAATTAGATACTGTCCCAAGTTAGACACTGTCCTAAATTAGATGATTTCCCAAATTAGTCGCTGTCCCAAATTAGACGCTGTCCCAAATTAGACGCTGTCCCAAATTAGATGCTGTCCCAAATTTGTCGCTGTCCTAAATTAAACTCTTTTCCAATTTAGATGCTGTCTTAAATTAGGCGCCTTCCCAACATAGGTTCCTAAGGTTCCAACTTATTTGCTGTCCCAAATTTTATGATCTTGGATTTCATTGGCATTGTTCAAACTCTTCCCATGCTTCCCATATCTTTCTCCTACTTTATTACTGCTGCAATTCTTCTCATACTTCTTTACTCTTTATTTCTTTACAACCCCTTCAAATTTTAATCAATTTAAATATGCTCTACCCAAAAAATAAAAAACATGTAAAATAAATTAATGCTCATGCTTCAAAAATTATGCAACATAATTGCATATGTCATTTCAAAAACACTTCACATATACACATGTAGTAAATTTATACATGCAGAAACAGGCGAAACAAAATGACAATATATCCCATTGGAACAACAACTCAACATGAGTCAAAACGACAATCGATGAAATTTTTAATCAAGCAAAAACAACAGGATACAACTGCTCATTTCCCTGGCATTGATTCCCAAATGACATACAAAATCATATACATACACACACTTATGTATTTGGAAAGAGAAAGGAGCAGGCAAAAACACAAACACAAATCCCTCGAATCGAAATTGCAGCTTCAAATGAAATTCACTGTCATTGATTTGCAATTATTACTAAAAAGCCCGCAAAGCAGGCTAATCACAATTCCAGCCATTAGGCTTTACTCAACGCCGCAACAAAAGCGATATGGACACGTGGTGTACAGTGTACAGTGTATGTGTATGCATTTCCAATAGTCAGGATTATAGATGAAATCGAGAGAGAGAGAGAGAGTATGAGAGTCTGACTTAAAACCAGAGCATCAAAATTTAGCTACAAACTTCAAATGCTTCTTCTGCTTCTTTGTTTTGTGTGTGCCCCCAACTCAAAGCAGCTGCTCCTGCTTTTGCTGCTGCTGGCAACTTACTATACTCCTCAAAGTATGCAACATGAAACGATTAAGTCAGCGTTGGCAAATGCTTTTAGCCATGCCATTGGTTATTGTATGTATACATTAAAAGGTGTCCTGTAGTAGTAATGCTACTACTGCTGCTACTGTTTGATGTGTGCCTGCTTGTTGGTCATTAAGCACGCCACCTTCTAACTTCATATTCTATCCATACATATAAACTTGTATATACATTTTGTACGTTTCTATCGTGTGATTGATCACAATTTTCGAAAGTAATTATCCGCCTTAGTGTTTATATATGCTTTAGCATGTAACTTCATTCTACTCAGCTGCTTAAATGGCTAAAAACGTCAGCATGCATGCGCGTCAAGTCAAAATGGCCGACGATGACGACGACGACAACGACGCCATTGTGGACATTGACGTTGATATCGCGCCATCGCACAGTCTTTCGACTTTGTAGCATTAAACGTAATTACTCGGTAAATAATTCATGTAGAAAATGCTTGATTTGATAATCGTTGCTGTTGTTGTTGTGGTTGTTGTTGTTGCTGCATATTAAGACATTGACTTGGTCAGATAAAAAAGTTTCAAGTTTGATTATTTACGTACATAAAAAAAAGAATGGAAGGCATTGTGTGCTAAGCGTGTGGCATAGATGGATTATTGTTTTAAAGTTATTTTAGTAGGTTTAATATTTTTTTCTTTTTAGAAAGTTGCTTGTAATTCATCAAACGAAACTTTTTTTGTGTTTTTTAAGGGTAGGAGTACTAATTGAAATGTTTTTAGAGATTAAAATAAAATGTAAATTGATATAAATTATTGGCGTTGCTAATATATTTTTAATTTAATAAATTAAAAATATTTTAAGTTAACGAGAGTAATTTTAGAAGAAAGTGAATTTTTGAAAATCAAAATTTCTTCTGCTAAATAGTTTATTATAAAAGTGTTGAGCAAATGCGCAATTAAGTTTGTTTTTGACAGAAACCAGAGTTCTTCAGAGCAGCTCAAAGACAGCATATGTCGAGAAATTGCACGTATTCCCAGAGATGTGCTGTTGGAAAATGTTGATGGCGATATCATTTTCTGTAAAATGACCAAACAGCTCCAAAAAAATTAACGATAAAATAGTGGAACACAAAACGGAGCAACCTGTAGGTAGCTTAGATAATATTTCGTGAAAGGAGTTGGTAGGGGGTTAATGATTCAAAACAACTTATGCACATAGAGGTTTTTAATAAATCTTATTTAACAAAACCTTTCAGAAAGTAACTCCCAACCCTTCCAACATTTTAAACTAGCACTCACACGTTTTCGACATTAGACGAAAGTTTAGTCTACCACCTCACGTACTTATTGGTTTGCCGCGTTTCTTCAGGGATAGATCTTCCGGGATAGATACTTAATTTTGGAACTGTCCGTGGAAAAGTGCGGATAAGCGAAATTTCAATATTTTAAACTTTAAAATGAAACAAACTTCTCAAGCAGGTGAATTCGGACTTTCAGTTCTACATGAAGAAGACGAATTTTTGAGAGTTTTCTCCATTTATCATACAAACTGCTGGTAAAATATACAGTAAAAGATAAACTTAATCGGAAAAAGTTATTAAAAAGAAGACAAAATTACAAATTCACGAGTGAGCTTACTGGTGAAAAAAAAAACATTTAAAGAGTTTGTGCCACAGTTGCCCGATCCTCATAAAATAAGTAGTGATTAGAAGGCGGTAGGTTGGTATGGACGCTATGTGGTATATTGGTTTGAATTTAACGAATTTCAAACTAAAAACATGATCTGATGCACGAATTATTTTAACCATGTCTACATATTTAAAACACTTCAATACTCGGATTTTAAAACACTTCAACCGATGAGTTCTAAACCGGTTTTATTTGAAAGGGAACAATGCAAGTATAAATATAGACCTCTAAAACAATGCATTAAGCATATTCAGTTTATTCATGAAGTCAATTTTCGGCTTTTAGACGTTCAATTATTATAAAGGGTGGTTAAATTTCAAGGGCCGATGTTGATTTTGAATAAAACAGGAATTATTTAGCAAATTATTGACATTTCTTTTATTATGATATATTGGTATGACTCAATTATGTATGGAACAAAATATCGGCAAATGGCCGCCACGGCTTCGGCGGCACACGTCCATCCGATGGTCTAAATTTTCGATGACGCTGAGGCATAATTGAGGTTCAATGTCGTTAATGTGCCGAATTATCTCATCCTTTAGCTCTTGAATTGTTGTTGGCTTATTGGCGTACACCTTTTCTTTCAAACAACCCCAAAGAAAGAAGTCCAACGATGTCAAATCACATAATCTTGGCGGCCAGTTGACATCGCCGCGACGTGAGATTATTCGGCCATCAAATTTTTCGCGCAAAAGAGATATTGTTTCGTTAGCTGTGTGGCAAGTGGCACCGTCCTGTTGAAACCACATATCGTCCACATCCATATCTTCCAATTCAGGCCACAAAAAGTTTGTTATCATCTCACGATAGCGAACACCATCCACAGTAATTGCCTGGCCAGCCTCATTTTTGAAGAAGTATGGCCCTATGATGCCGCCAGCCCATAAACCGCACCAAACAGTCACTCTTTGTGGATGCATTGGTTTTTCGACAATCACTCTTGGATTCTCATTCGCCCAAATGCGGCAATTCTGCTTATTGACGAATCCATCGAGGTGAAAATGTGCCTTATCACTGAAGATGATTTCCACGATATGCATTTTGATTTGAACGCCCATTTTCATAATAGGCCTGAATAACTTTAGCGCGTTGCTCGATTGTGTATCTTTCCATGGTTCAAATTGAGTTAGTCTGAAGTTGAGAAATGTCAAAAGAAATGCAGGAAAAAACTTGACGTTTAGGTGTGGTTCACATTCAACATCGGACCTTGAAATTTATCCACCCTTTATTATATATATACATATATTATAAAAAAAAAAAAAAATAGATGGTGTTTTTAGTATGTTTTCATACTAGGCCAATCAAACGTAGTAGCACACGCATGGTTTCCTCTAAGGACTTTTTAAGCCACTGATGATCACACATAAAGAATTTTAAAATTATTTTAAATACCGAATTCAAAGTTTTTATTGTTTTTTTATAAAAGTTGTCATCTACGAATTTGCAAATTTGTAATATTTTTGCTGCTAAACATTCTAGCTGATATGAGAAAAAAACACCCTAATATGGATCATTTTAGAAAAAAACTATAAAGCTGCCTTAAAAAATTTAAGTAGAAAGGACAATAAATATACTTTAAAAATCACTTAACTATCAAAAGTCAAACTCATAGATCTCTTTTATGACTGCCCTCTTAGTACTCTTTATCATTATCATTAGCATACATTATCGTTTGCTAGTGACCCTCAAGTGCTATACGTAATAGCCTATTACAGCCGCACTAAAGAGAACACAAGCAAACTTTGGCACTGTTTCTGTATTGGCTCATTTCTAGGCATAAGCTGCTGTCTGTGGCACGTCGCATAGTGTTTTTCTGTTTTTTTTTTTTTTTGTTATATGACGCACTGTTCTCAATTTTTATACAGAAATTGGCAAAAGGTCGTAGCCTACATACATACATGTGCCTGCGTATACATATACAATAGTAAGCCTGCTGCGTGTCCTTTCTGTCCTTTCTGTCTCTTAAGCACATGTATGTACATGTCATAGCCAATATTATGTTGATGATGATGATGACGATGTTGATGGCAGCACTAGTAGTGACATTATACAATAGCTGCTCTACTGCTTACATGAGCTCTGATGCTTGTTGCTGATAAAAAAAAAAAAAAAATATATATGCGACTGTATTCTATTGTAGAAAAATAAGCACTGAAGTACTGCGACAAAAAATGGCTTAAATGCGAAAAAAAGTCGAGAAAGAAAGGAAAATTTTATACATAAAAAGTATTGTAGTGGCTTCATTCAATTCTTTCATTCATTTGGTCGTTTCGTTGCTTGTCGTTGTTGTTTGGATGGACAATCGTTTGGACGCTCATTCATGCGTTTCAATTGACTGGAAACTTGCTTTATCTATCTATTGTATTTCGTTTCATACATACATATATATAGTTTGGAGTATACGTAGTTTGGAGTACTTCAATAATAAAAGAACTTGTCCTTGTTGCGCTTCATGCTGTGCTCAATTCCGCTATAAGCTTGTAAGCTTGTTTGTCGTTTTGATTTTCATAGCTTGCTATACCAGTAGTGAAGTATAACATGTCCTTTCATTCATTTTATTCCACTTTCACTGGTCCTTTTCTTTCATTTTTTTAGTAGTACAACTTCCGCTTTTGTGACCATTTTTATCATGTTTTTATTATGTTCATGATTATATATTGTGCACAATATGTTTTCGAGTGTATAGTTACCTACTTATGAGATACACTTGTTACGCATATTTGACAAAATTTTCATTATTTGATTCTATTGGCTCTACAGAACTCTACATAAGATTTTAACTATAGGAAAGCATTTCAAAGTCATTAATATTAAAATTATAGCACCTATCAGCACAGCTTACTTTTTTTGTTAGCATACTGTACTTCTTATACGAAATAATGTTTTACACAACAAATCGACTCTTGGGGTCTCCGATGCCTCCTTTAATGCGTTACAAACTTTCCGACAAACTGATAATACCCTTCACACTATGTGGCGGGTATAAATATGGGTTAAATTTATATAGAAGCTATACCAATGTTGCGTTATTTCATTTAAACTATTGTAGGCTTAATCCTTACTAAATTAAGAGCTCCTTCCCACTTGACGATTTAGGAGAGTCTAAGATTCAAATATTTTTTATTTTTTTTTTATTGCTGTGTTTTTTATTTGCAATTAGTTCCTAAGGGGACTATCAGCGAATTGTAATGCATAACATTGACTTTCTATAAAGTATTCCATGACATGGGAGTTGTTATTGGGGTTTAAAAAGGGGTGGGGTAGTGATGGAGGAGGGAGGAGGATTTAAAAGTTTATGTGTGTGGCAAATCCAGGGGGTGTAACCTCTTCAGTCGCCGAGTCGTTGTACTGTCATCCAGCAGGTTTATGGCTAGAGGGTTGACATAGTTGTCCAGTCTATCCAGATATGCCATAGTGAGCCTAGCCACCTTCTGGCTTATGAGAGGGACTTCTAGTTCCTGGTGGATTTCTGCATTGGTATGATATGGGTGCGCCTCAGAAATAATGCGCAGAACCTTGTTGTGGAAGACTTGGATTCTTTCCCTGTTGTTTCTCTTTGCAGTGCCCCAGGATGCTATGCCATACGTCCACATAGGTTTAAGTACGGCTTTGTAAAGGAAGAGTTTGACCCTTAGTTTGATGGTGGACCTTCTATCTAGCAGCCACAGATGCTTGCGCAACCTCTCGTTCAACTGGGAACGTTTTTGTGAGAGATGACTACTCCAGGTTAAGCGCCTATCTAATACTAGGCTTAAGTACTTTGCAGTGACGCTGCTGGGTATTGCAACGCGATCCAGACTGACGGCAGGGCAGTCTCCTCTCTCTCAGGGCAAACGTGTGTGGATTTGTCTGGGTTTTGTTGTGACAACGATATTTCACCGTCTTAGCCATGTGTTTAGGCGGTCCAGCTGAGTTTGGAATATGCTGGACGCCACTAGTGGGGACTTATCATTGGCTAAAAATGCGGTGTCATCGGCATAAGTGGCAGTGAGCATTCTAGGGTCGCTGATGGTAATGTATTGTATTGTGGCACTTTATAAACAAAACTTTATAAACAAGTTAACTGTCGTCCGCGAGCACGTCCGATATGTATACATATATTTTTATTTTATTTATTATTATTTTTTAATTTTATTTTTTTTCTCAACAAAATTTTCCTAATTTTACGATTCAAATATAGTGCCTATAACTTACAAAACTTAGTAAACCCTTTCAACCTTCAAGTAAAAGGTATAAAAATGTTTATTTATTTTATACTAGCTGGTATCCGACGTATGCTTTTACTTTTGTACGGGCGTTTCGGCTGCTCTTTCGACTCTTTTACGTTTCGCACCGTTACCAAAATATTTTGGGGCTAGATGAAAATATATAATAAAGCACTAAAAAATACCCTTCGTTTTTTTGATTGCAGCGAGGCCAAAGTACGTTGGGGCTAGTATAAATAAAAACTTTAATGTGAAATAAACATTTTTGTATGGAAAATTACAAAATAGACTTCTTGAACAAATAGAATGTGGTATTTTAGTATTTTTGCATTGTTGACGTTCAAATAAAACCGGCTTGGGACTGATCGGTTACATGGTTTCAATGCCCATAGCGAACATAGAAACATGTTTGATATTTTATAAATATAGATAACAATTTTTATATAAAACTCAAAAAAATTGTATATACCCGTCTCATGGGTATAACAAAAAAGACCGCTGAAGTCGAGTATGGTCGTATCTGTAAACTTTGTACCCAATTGATTGGATTGTATTTTTATACAAAAAGTCACAAAATTGGGATAAGTTTGTATAGGGGCTATAATCATGTTGCGATATTTCCTTCGGACTATTTTATGCATAATCCATACTTCGTTTAGAGTTCATGGATAACATAACACAGAAGTATTCTTAAAACGAGTACCACCTAATTTAGGGCTAGTGAAAACCTGTTTGTAAGTGATCATTTGATAACTTAAGCGAGTTTTAATTTCGAATATGGTGGCTCTATCTCTTATAGTCTCCGAGATAATCGTTTCTATAACGATTTGCCTTTCAATGTTGAGCAAGAATATATACGCTTTATAGGTTCTACATGCCTCCTTCAGTCAGTTTTGTCTTGGAATATAAAACAAGGAACAATTTTTTCAGCGGTAGAACCTGAGAGTTTCAAATTAATTCCATATTTTACATTTGCAGATAGAGTTTCAAATCAGAAAGACTATAACTTTCTGTAAAATATTTCAACCACATTTTTACTTCACATCGAGGAAACATCAAACAAAATGTAATTTTGAGCTATAAATAAGTTTAGGTACTAAATAACACTGGTCTACAAATTTCAACTTTTTTTCTGCGAATAAGACGGGACCTGGTGTTTCTGAACGGATTTTTCGTGCTGAACACGAATCCGGGGTCAAAAATGTCCCATCACGTCACGTTTTCGAGAAAAAAGGGGTTGAAACCCCCTAAAAACCCCCTGACGTGCTACAAACTTTGCATATGTCAGAAATTAAAGGTAAAATTGTGCCCTTTCGAATGAGCCTTATGCCAAATTGATCGCATGTGCCCTTGGAGCAGGGGTGTATTTGTGTCTAGGGGTGCAGGAAAAAACAGCGTTTTTGGCCATTTTTGAAAAATTGTAGAGCTGAACCCTGACGTGCTACAAACTTTGTATATGCCAGAAATTAAAGGCTAAATCGTGCCCTTTCGAATGAGCCCTATGCCGAATTAATCGCATGCACCCTTAGATCAGGGAGTGTATTTGTGCCTAGGGGTGCAGGGAAAATTGATCGCAGAAAGAATTTCATCTTAAACGACCATATAAAATGAATGATGCAAAGGTCTTAACTACATTAAGAGTCGCTGATTACGAATCTGAAGTTAGATTTTAAAAATTCAAAATGGCGGATCCAATATGGCGAGCTTAAAAATTTTTTATTTGTTGAATTTCAATAAAATATGATAAATGGTGTTTTTCCCTGCACCCCTAGACACAAATACACCCCCTGCTCCAAGGGCACATGCGATCAATTTGGCATAAGGCTCATTCGAAAGGGCACAATTTTACCTTTAATTTCTGACATATGCAAAGTTTGTTGCACGTCAGGGTTCGGCTCTACAATTTTTCGAAAAGTCCCAAAAACCTGTTTTTTGGGGTTTCAACCCCCCCTTTTTCTCGACAACGTGACGTGATGGGAAGTTTTGGACCCCGGATTCGTGTTCAGCACGAAAAATCCGTTCGGAAACACCAGGTCCCGTCTTATTCGCAAAACCCTTGTAGACCAGTGTAATCTTTAAAAATTGAACAAGACGATTTTAATGCTACAGATTTAAGATAACTAAAAGACCAGTTCAAACTTTAACATATTGCGTATATTGATACAAGTTAGCAGCTTTGGCTGACAACGAAAAACCCCAACCAAAACATTGTTCAAAGCGTTCTCACCACTCACACCATTTCGAACTAATTGAATACATAATTTATCATTAAATACATAAGCTACTTTAATATTTATGTCTAATGCGCAGACAGCAAATCCTTGGCAACACGACAGTGCTGCCCACTCCTATTTTGCTTTTATTGAGATTTGAAGATTGCCAACTTGTTCCTATATAGGCAAAGCTTGCCAACTGCAATAAATGTCAATTATTCATGAATTTTCAATAACTTTTTTTTCAATTTTTTTTTCTTGTGAATCTGTACTACAAAAGCGTTGCTAACTTTTACTGTGCTTTTTTTCTTCTGCATAGTTTTTTTTTGCTGCTTGTACTACTTTAGTACTTTTTAGCTGGTACGGCTATTTCGCCATTGAAAAGTTTTTAATAATATGTAAATATATATAAACAACGAATGAAGAAGAAAAAAAGAAAGAATGAGAATACAGCAAACTTATAAAAGTTAACACAAAAAAAAGGAAAAAGAAGAAAAGGACATAAAATATAATAGCAACAGTATGAAAACAAAATTACCACAACTACAACTACTACTAAATACAATGAGTACAATGAGTATACTACAGATGAGTGTCCTGTAAAGTGAATGACATTTTTTCTTGCCAATTTGGCAAACAGTGAAGTAAGGAAGGAAATGAACGAGAGCGAATATAACAACAATGGCAGCTACAAAGTGCGTCACGTTCAACAGTGAATGTGAGAGTGTGAGAGCGAGAGGGAAGTAGTAGGGTCAAAATCGTGGTGAATAATTAACAGTTATTAATAATGACAAAACCAGCTGCTGCTGTTGTTGCTGCTTTTGCTACTGGCCTGCCTGGCCAAACAACGTTGACAGAATGTGGCCAGAATATAACAGGACAATTTCAAAACTAAGTTAAAAGCAGTAGAGAGGGAAGGAGTGAGAGTGTGTGTGTACAGCATAGTTTATTCATGATTCATAGTAGATGACGATGAAGTTGAAGATGTAGTAGAGCCATACAATGACTTACTTAAATTTTTCCTATTAAACAATTCAACTTTGATGGAACTTGTAAAGAAAGGCTTTGATTTAAAATTCAACGCCAATAATTATGAAAATAAATCAGTTAAACTAAGACATTTGTCATAGCAGAAATCTTATTATTTTGCCTTAACTTTAATTTTCTTATTACCAATTTTTTTGTTTTGCTAATTTATGTGCGTGCAAGGTCAATAACTGCTGCAACTGCTGATGAAAATGTTTTAAAAACTTTTACTTTACTTTCACTTCCATCCGCTCGAAAAGAAAAGAAGAAAGAAAAGCCTCAAAGATTTTTATGACAAAACGTTTTTGAATACATAATTAGTTTCGTTTTTGTTTTTGTCCTTAGAGTGCTAAGCTAACGATTTAATTTGTTCTTTGGTTCGCTAACTCAATTCCATGGCATCCTTTCAAAAAATTATCCTTTAGCTGTTTTGGCGCTTTTTTCTCTCGTTGCGCTTGGGGCCACAGGCTGTTGCTTTTTGTGTGTATTTTTGTTTACATCAAGTTCCTGTGTGGCATATTTTATTTAATTGGTATTATTAAATTTAATGTGACGCATAGGCTATATTGCATATTTTTAGGAGCGTTCAAATAGATTGTCGGAATAATGTTTTGTATTATTTGAATATATTTATATAAAATAACTTGAGTTCTAGAACACTTTAAAAGCGTCTGTATTTGTTAGACCAGATTTGGAATACTATTTTGAAAGGGTTGAAGAAAACTGTGTGCAAATATCTCACTGATTTCGGAAATAAATTGCTCTATAGATCTGCAAATCGATCAACGTTTGGACAGTAAATGGAAGTGCTGTTAAAAAAAAATATTATCAAAGAGACAACTGCTCATTCTTTTTTAAGAGAAGATTGAAATGTTATAGTTTAAAAAAAAATTAAAAATATAAAATAAATAGACTAAAGAAATCTGTGTAGACTTGAGAAAATATATTCATGTCCCTAAACACATTAGCAAAACTATTCGTATTCTGAACACAATTACAACTGGAAAGCTATTTCAAGTTTAGTAAGTTGCAATTATTTGCGAAAGTCTGGTCGAAAGTCATTCCAAAGAATTGATGGTGTTTTTAATCAAATAAAGCAACTCAGTAGAAGAAACTATTCAGTAAAACAATCGGTTTGTATTTCAGATTCAAAAATAGTACCATCAAAAGCTTTGTACAGAGAAGTGTATTCTTACTATGTTAAGCTGACCAGAACAGAGTGAAATAATATAAAGATATGAAAATTATTTTACAGCGACATGACAGCCCTTGCAGATCGTGTATTTTTTAAATCTGGTTCTTTCCTTTTCTAAGCAAGAAATGTTGCATGAAAATCTTGCATCATTTGACCATGGCCAAAGCAAGAATTTATTTAACATTAAATTGCAATCTGAGATTCTTGAAACGAAAATTTTTATGATCAAATTTTTTTGTTTTGTTAACGTTGCGACTAACGAGCATCAACTTTTATACCCGTTACACATAGTGTAAACGGGTATATTCAGTTTGTCAAAAAGTTTGTAACGCATTGAAGAAGGCATCGGAGACCCCATAAAGTATATATATTCTTGATCAGCTCGATGAGAGGAATCGATCTAGCCATGTCCGTCTGTCTGTCTGTCCGTCTGTCCGTCTGTCAGTCTGTCCGTCTGTTTGTTGCTATGCGATCTTTTCGATGAAGATATAAAGATATTGGGCTGAAATTTTAAACTTAAGCTTTTCTCGGCAACGACTAGGTTAAGTTCGAGAATGAGAGTGCCACGCCCATTTTTAGGTATAGCCCCATACAAACTTATCGATTTTTTTCGATTTTTTTTTAATAGTAATTATTTATGAATGTACTCGCTCCCAATTGGGTAAAAACATTTTTTTGGTCACCCAGGGTCAAAACCAAGACGACACGCCCATGTAACGGTATTTCAGCTTCGGTTCCACCGAAGTTAACGTTTTTCCTTGTTCTTCTTAATTTTGTCTCTTTAGAAGCTACTGTTTTGAGTCTATGGACGAAAATTAGTTTTTTTTCTGTTTATGTGAATTTCTTAAACCTATAATCACACTCATATGTATAATAACTATATGGATATATGTTAAACATTTAATGCATATGGGTTGAACAATCTGTTACGCTTGAAGTTTCTTTATACAAGTATGTTATATATACATATATATATTGCCTTTACAGCTTATGGTCAGCCTGGGCATCACGAAGGGTTTTAACCCAGATGTTATAGTTCAGTGCCACTCGATACCAATACTGGATCCCGATCTTCCGGACGTCCTCCAAAACCTGATCCTTCCAACACAGCGGCGGTCTTCTTGGCTGTCGTGCCCCCTCTGATTTCGTCCACGTTTTTATCGTGTACCGTTCTCATCGGAGCGTCTTCATCCATTCGAAGTACGTGTCCAGCCCAGTGCACCGTTTATACCTGATGCGTGTTATTGATTTGCGACAGGATACCAAGAACTTCGTCTTACTTTCGTTCACCGCCAGTCCCATCTTTCGGGAATTCTCTTCAATATCGAATATTGAAAGCCAGCTCACTGTACGTGCCGATTATGTTGATATCATCGGCATACGCGAGCAGCATAGTTTCTTTAAAGAAAATGTTGCTCGTGTGGGCATTTGCGTAGTATATACTCCAACAAGAGATTGAAGAAGTCGCACGACAGTGCATCTCCCTGTCTGAAGCCTCTCTTGGTGTCAAAGGGGTCTGAGAGATGTTTACCGACCCTGACAACGCGCTAGTGTTTTGACTGCTTCACCACACCAACACGCGAACGATTTTTGCAGGATACAAGCATATTGGGTCTATTTAATTCGAGCCTGAAATCCTTATAGGACATCAACATTTATAAAAAAATATGTGTTATTGTGCCTTATAAGAGCTCAGATTTCTGGACCCATTTTCCTGAAATTTTCACAGAGTGTAACTGGGAACTTGGAAGAAATAAAAGACTTTATTTTTTTGACCGTTTGAGGCATGGTAGACCCTATAAAGTAATATGTCTTGATCAGCATTGATAGGAGAGCCGATCTAGCTATGTACATCTGTCCGTCTTTCTATCTGTGCGAAATCGATTTTCTCGGAACTAGAAGAGAGATTAGGCCACCATAATTGAAACTTAGATTCTCCCGAGTCGTCAGTGGTCAAATTTAGTATAAATTATGCATATGTTCATCTCAATTAAATATCCTAATATGAGTAAGATCAAATAAATTTTAGGTGTTGCTCCCATAATTTTGTTGAGTTTTTATATGAAACTCAAGTACAATAAAGTAAGGAACTAAGATAAGACTTAACTTAAGGTACATAAAGGTGTCTTGCAGCGTACTCGAGATTAGCGTTCTTTCTTGTTTTATTAAATTATCGAAACTAGAGCCCTGCATTGGCTTTCTTGATAAACGGAGATATTCGAGCTATAACTTATGCGAGTCGACTTGAAAAAGCGAACAAAAACAAAATATTTAAAATGAAACAAAAAGTACATAGTAAAAACTACAACACCAGTGACAGATTTGAACCATGTATAATATATATATAAACATATAGACTGTCTATAATAATATAATTTTAATACATGTGTGCCAGTGCTATAGCGCAATCGAGTATCCAATCAACTGAACCGTTATCCGACATAATTTTAATTGAAGTCGAAATACTCGAGTTAATCTTTTATCAAAGTCAAAGAATTTTAGTCAAATTGTGATTTGCCTTACTCGAATCGTTTTCATTTCAAGAAACTTATTTACCCACTTTCAGTTGAGCTTGAGACTGATCTCAAATGGGCACACTCCATCATGTCAGATTTCAATCCAAACTACCGGATTGAAAAGGCAGCAGCGGTAAAATGCAACAGGTCCGTGGAAGAAGGTTAAGCTTTAGCAAAGAGAGCCCATGGTGCTAGTTGTTCGAAATCCTTGCGGAGATTGTGAAGAAGAAAATGCTACTCGAAGTCATCCACAAAAGCAACGAGGAGGAAACAATCCATCCAATCAAACACACTTTATGCTATTCTAAATAATATTCAATTGACAACTTATACAACTTGGCGATATACATAGATACATATCTGTCTCTTCCAAATAACAGTTAAAATTAAATAAAACCAAACTCAAATTTATATAAATTTAATACATTTAAAAGGTATAAAAACGACGTTTAGGACATCAATAACTTTATATACTGATGCAGCATATTTCTTCGAAAAGCAACTCTTAAAGCATACAAAAAAAAAAAAAAAAAAGGAAAAAAAGTCTCGAAAGAACTCGTTAGAAAGAACACGTAAGAACGCATTTAAACTCAATAAAATTAATGTGCAGCCATAAATTAAATACGTCAGTTACACAATTTCTTTTACTCGATGTGTGTGTGTTCATGTCTTAACCCTGTGCACTATAAAAATATCAATTCAAGAAAAAGCAACAGCAACAGCAGTGCACGACTGTTGGTAGAGCATATTTTTTACTTAAAAAAAAAAAACTGAAGAGTAATGCAAAAATAATCCTTTTCTTTTGCTTTTGGAGTACACATTTATGCAAAACCAAATTGATGAATTATAGAAAATTAATTTTTCCACAAAAGAGCACACAAAAATAAAAGAGACCTATTTCCTGTTTAAAAAAAAACTGTTCTATGAAGATATGCTTATCGGCAAATTTGCATGAGAGACACACACACACAGATACACACATACGCACTCACTCATCAAATACAAAATGGTAAAAAGGACGCGCAACATGGTATACACAGAAGTCTGGCAAACATTACCATATCAAACCAAATTCGCATAATTAATGTTGCATAGCATCGATTTCCATGCAGACTCCTCAGACTTAGTACATTTTTTATTTTTTTTTTTTTTTTTGTGATGGGAAGGCCAACCTCGTTTTTCTTCTTTCGTTTCGTTTTTTATTTTTTTCCGTTTCAACTCCTCGTTGCCAGACTTGACTGTCTGTGTTGTATGTGGTGCATAATGCAGAAATGGTGGTAACAAGTCATTGCCATAAAAAATTTTTTGAATTCAGCCACTTGAATTTGGCACGTAAGCAGAGAGTTGCCAAAGTCAAATCGATTATTATTTTATCGTAAGCCATGCATGCCACGCGAAGTATGAGAAAAGAAGTCACTTGAATTTGTTGTTGTATTTGGGGGCATGTAAAGGTTAAAATGTGTTGCGTTGCTATAATTTATAATACATTTAGAAAACGTTTAGTAGCGTCATAAAAGTATCAACATAAAAGTGGTTGTTTTGTGGCCACGAAAAAGACGTGTTTTTTCCTTGTTGTTTTATATGTTTCACAACTCGATCGGGAGGTGTAAAGATGGAAGCTTACGCAGACGACATTGTGTTACTAGTTGCAGGTCTCTACCCTCCCGTGATAAGCAATATCATGGAGGGGGCTCTGGAAAGACTTAGTAGATGGGCCACTAGCTGTGTGCTCGAAGTCCAACCGAAGCAAAACAGAAATATTCCTTTTCTCAAAAAAAAAAAAGTATAAAATTCAAAAATTTCAACTCCCTAAGCTAGGCGGTAATGAATTTTTCCTATCTGACAGAGTAAAGTACGTTGATCTATCTTCGATCCCAAAATAATTAAAAAAAACCCGAAAAAAAGAAGAAAATTTTAGCGGCTGCAGTTCTAAGCCCGATTCTTTGTTACTACAACTACACCATCCAATAGTTATCTGGGGAGTAAAGGGCTTGTTTTGGGGTCTCGGAGGGGCAATAAAAAATATGTTTTTATTTACCCTATTTTTTTTCTAAAATATTATTTTTTATCATCTGCCTTCCAAAAAAGAACAAGGCTTGTGGACTTCCTAAGCTATTGTCACAGTGCTGTTTTAAACAAAATACCGACAGATTGACTTTCTGCCCGAAACTGTGGACATTAGTAAAACCTTTAAAACCACAATACCTTTGCGGCAAAAATGGCGGGAAAGTGAAGCTGCGTTTCGCTCTACACCGTTGGTTCTAAGATGGATCTGAAATACACTCGGTGGACTTGAAAGTGGAAGAGTTAAGTTTTGGCAAAAAAAGAGTGATTATTGAGTCGCAGTGTGATTAGCGACTGCGCCGTGAAAATGGCTGTGATTGCAAGCAGTGATCAAATCACGAAAAAACAATCAGCGATTACTTAACAGGTTCACTGTTCGCGAAGAGTGTTACACCAACACAACAAACCGACTTTGTTTTAATGTATTGAAAAAAAGAACACTGCACTTTCAGTGAATTAAATGTTTTGACGAATCAAGTGACTGGCAAATGTATCAACGAATTTGTACAGGTACAGTTTTCAAGCGAATTTGCACGATTCGCGAAGAGTGATAAAGGCACCAATCACTGATAAATGAACAGTTTCTCTATCTGCGAAGAGCGATGCACAAAACCGACTATAACTGAACATGTTCACTGAGGGAAAAGAAAATCGCAAATCACTACTTTCCGTCACATTTTTAAATCACAGCGAAAAAAATCACCGAAAGCTTTTTTTCTCGATCACTAGAATAACTTTTTTCATCCATTGATCTCTGCAATTTGAGCAAGCTGACATGCTGGTTTATCGAGTGAGTCCCAACCAGTCGTTGTAAAGATCCCAATGAGTGCTAGGGTCGCTGGAATCACTTCACCTTTTTGGGCAATAATAAATAACAAAATTTGAAAAGCTTCAGGAAAGGTAAGTATATTTAATCTTCGATTGATTCAAACGTACCAAACGTACGAACTTGCGCCAACGGGGTACAGGTGGGCTGATATGGTATCCCTCAAAATAGTACCTGCAGAAGTTGTAAGAAAGAGGATACTTCAGAAACGTTAGCTTACTTTCTCTGTGCGTGTCTTGCACTTAGGTCGAGTAGACTTAATCGATTTAGACTTTGACAGTTAGAATCGCTAAGCGACCTTTTACTCTTATGTCCCTCCAAGCTACGATCCTTCCGTAATTATTTTGGTTGGCTCTGATCCTGCAGTGTCTACCGAATACGCTTTGAAAGCGTACCGAATAATTGTTGAAAGCTGCTTTGCTTGCACGTGTTTTGGATCGTCTTCGATTTTTACCTCTATTCAAAAAAATGGATCAAAGAACCTGTATCAAATTTTGTGTGAAATGCGAAATTAAGTGCGCGGATGCATTCCGAATGTTGACTGTGGCATACGGAGAAGCTACCTTGGACCGAAGCAACGTTTATCGGTGGTACAAAATGCTTCTCAGAAGGCCGAGAAGATGTGAACTACGAAGAGCGTGCTGGACGCCCGAGCACTTCAACAACAGACGAAAAAATTAGTGAAGTGGAGAAAATGGTATTGGCCAATCGTCGAATCACCGTTAGAGAAGTTGCTGAGGACCTAAACATATCGATTGGCTCATGCTATTCGATTTTTATCAATGATTTGGGCATGAGACGGGTCGCCGCGAAATTCGTACCAAAATTGCTCAATTGCGACCAAAAACAGCATCGCATGAGCATTGCTAATGAGATGTTGGACTCTGTCCGCGACGACCAAATTTGCTCCAGAGGGTCATAACTGGTAACGAATCATTGGGATTATGGTTATGACGTGGAAACCAAAGCTCAATCATCTCAATGGAAGCTGCCGCACGAACCAGGACCGAAAAAAAAGTTCGGTCGAATGTGAAAGTTTTGTTGACAGTTTTCTTCGATTGCAGGGGCGTGGTGCATCATGAGTTCTTGCCACAGGGTACAACGGTCAATAAGGAATATTACCTGCAAGTTATGCGCAATTTGTGCGAATCAATCCGCCAGAAACGCCCGGATTTGTGGAAGAACAAAATTGGCTTTTGCACCACGATAACGCCTCTGCTCACACATCGTTGCTTGTGCTCGACTTTTTGGCCAAAAACAACACACTAATGATGCCGCAGCCACCGTATTCCCCAGATCTGGCCCCCTGTGACTTTTTCTTGCTCCCCTAAACTGAAGAGGCCCATGAAAGGACGACGTTTCGCTACGCTTGACGAGATAAAGACGGCATCGAAGGAGGAGCTGAACAACATAAAAAAAAATGATTTTTGAAGTGCTTCGAAGATTGGAAAACCGTGTATAATATCTCATGAATTGATTACTTTGAAGGGGTTAAAATAGATATTCATGAATAAATAAATAGTTTTTTGAAAAAATACAAAATTCGCGATACTTTTTGAACACACCTCGTATCTATTTTTCTGTTTCAAAATATTCTACATTTGCTATGATTTACATTAAAGTTAATAATGAACATTTTGAATGATCTTCAAAAAAATATTTGCCCTACACTGATAACTTTGCTCCAAAAATATGATAAAACCATATAAATTCATACAATTAAAACTAACGAACCTAACAAATTTACACAAAATGAATTTCGTTTTTAATGTTTTTCAACCAAATGAAGCAGCATTTTTGTTTGTTAGACTTTACTGCGGGCTAAAAATCTCTCTGCACATAGCTAAAGTTTCTATGTATTTTTTTTTTGTGGCTGTGGTTGTGCAATTGTTAAATGAAATTTTTGTTGTTGTTGTTGTTGTTGCTGGTTGTAGTTGATTTAATTAAATGCATTTGAATGTAAACGCGTAGTCGGCAAAAACAATATGGCAAAGCTTTATAGTTTCAAACAAAAAAAAAAAAACGAACGAACAAAATGAAATATTTTGTGTAAAATAGGAAATGCAAGCTAAACTAAAACGGATATGCTGCACTGCTGCCACTGCTGCTGCTGCGTTTTGTCGTTGCTGTCAGTGCCCTCTGGCGTTATTTAGCTGAAATATATGAATGTGTGTGTGTGCGTTGGCAAACTAACACACAAAAATACAAAATATAAAAGTTGTTGAATTGTTTAAATAAAGGTTTATTTATATGTATTTGTGTACATACATGCACATACAGAATATGATTAATAGTGTTTGTTATACATAATAACTGCTGCTCGACGCTGCTGTACAATTGCTGCTGGGTTCTATTTTATATTTGTTTTGCTGTAAATAATTTTTCGTAAAATTGCTATAATCTGCCAAAAAAAAAATTTTATTAAAATACAAATTAATAAAAATAATAATATGAAATATTTGTTATTTTGCGAATATGGGTCATACAAAACAAATTGAATTTTTGTTAAATTTTTGTTTTGTTGTTGTTTATGAATTCATCTAACAAGATTTAACGTGTCACAGCGTTTTATGTAGATCGGACGCGTAAAATATAACTTATACGTGGTGTCAGTGGAATATCTAGTAAACTAGAGTCAATTGCTTTTGAAATCTTTAATATAAAGCTCGGTGTCACAGAACTTCGTAAGATTTCATTGTTATAAAATAGTCAAAATGATGCTATGGACTTTAAAACCATTTTGTATGTTATCATATTGTCCTAACACGTTTTGGTGGCGCTACAAAGAACATATTACAACAAGGAAAAACGTTAACTTCGGTGGAACCGAAGCTTAAATACCCGCCACACGTATTTTTAAATTGTTAATATGTTATCATCAGTGGCTTTAAAAGAACTTCGAGATGGGATAGGACGGGGTCAACGATCTGATACAACTCACGTTGTGTAGGGCCTATGCCAAAAAATGGGCGTGGCACATTGGATTTGATATTGGATAATATTAAAAGTTTTTTACCCAATTAGGAGTCAATACATTACTAAAATTTAACCATTTTCATGCAAAAATTCGAAAATGGGCGGTAAGTTTGTATGGGGACTATAGCTAAAAATGGGCGTGGCACCTTGCTTTTGATATTGGATGATATCAGATGTTTTTTTAGATAGTTTGGAGTGAATAAATTCATAAATAGTAACCATATTCATGCATAAATTCGAAAATGGGCGGTAAGTTTGTATGGGGGATATATCTGAAAATGGGCGTGGCACATTTGGATTGACATTGGGTGCCATAAGAAGTGTTTTTAGCCAATTTGTAGTAAATACATTCACAAATAATAACCATTTTCATAAAAAATTTCGAAAATGGGCGGTAATTTGTATGGGGGATATACTTAAAAATTGGCGTGGCACCTTGGTTTTGACACTGGATGACATGAGAAGTGATTTCACCCAATTTGGAGTGAATACATTCAAAATCAATGCCTATTTTCATACAAAAATTCGAAAATGGGCGGCAAGTTTAAAATGGGCGTGGCATCTTGGTTTTGACACTGGATGACAAATGAAATGTTTTTACCCAAATGGGAGCGAATACATTCATAAATAATTAGTATTTTTATACAAAAAATCGGAAAAAAACGATAAGTTTGTATGGGGGCTATACCTAAAAATGGGCGTGGCACTCTCATTCTCGAACTTAAAATAGTCGTTGCTGAGAAAAGCTTAAGTTCCAAATTTCAGCTAAATATCTTAATATCTTCAACGAAAAAGATGCTTAGAGATATACAGACGGACAGACAGACGGACGGACAGACGGACATAGCTACATCGATTCGTCTCATCGAGTTGATCAAGAATATATATACTTTATGGGGTCTTCGACGTCTCCTTCAATGCGTTACAAACTTTCAGACAAACTGAATATACCCTTCACACTATGTGTGGCGGGTATAAAAATGCCACAGAACAGAGCCGAAAGATCAGCTGAAACGCCCGTACAACGTAGTAACACACGCCGGCTATAGTGACTCAGCTATATTTCGGCTACTGTCACAAGTTGCTTCAAAGCTTAAGAAAAAACTATTTGTTGTACTATTCTAATCAGAAGAGCGCTTTTAAAACTTTTTTTTACAACTTTAATAAACAAAATTTTTCTAAAGCATACTTTTGGGAGAATGATGCATACTACAATATAATTTCATTAATATTCTCTCACACTACACAACATTTTATCATGTCTTATGTCATTAAGCTACTACCTATTAAAAATAATTGAAATACTATACAAATTGAAGTAGTACAACAAGAACAACAACAGCAAAAACGTCAAAAAAAGAAAAATGAAAAGAAAAAAAGACAACTAAATGAATTTCATAGAGTAGCGCTTAATTAGCATTTTGCACAAGAAGACGACAAAATTTAAGAGGACAAAAACATTATTTCAAATAGAAAGAATTAATTAATCAAATTAAGCGCACGCAACACAAGCTGTCTGCCTCTAAGAAAAAAAACAAAAAATGTGCACATTTTGATGTAATTTTTCTTTTTTACGACTCTTAAAAAACGCTGCTGCAGCAGCAGCAAGATAATCCATTTTATGTTGACAAAAGCCAAATCGAAATGAGAATTATCAAAGTAACTATTAAGATCAAAGATAAGCACATATATAATGATATTATGCTCAGCTTTTGCAGCTTCTAAACGGCCTTTTTGTGCCGTAACGGAAGTAACACTGAAGCCATTTTGTTTTTATTTATGTGCGTTGATATTAAATGATTTTGAATAGCAAAAAAGTCATTTAGGTCATTTAAGTAAAAAAAGAGAATAATTTAAATGAAATCTTTATCTGTGGCATATTTTCAACAATAACTTATCAAGCATTCATTTTTAAAATAAAATAAAATGCACTCAAGTGTAGCAAAGGGCAACCCTTTTCATTGTTTTTTGTTTATAAGTTACAAAACTTAATAATGTCTTCCTTTTTCATACCTTTGAAGAAATCAGTGTAAAAATTTTTGCTTATTTGTTGTTTTTTAGTAATTTACTTCAAAATGTATACGCAGCATTTAATTTCAATTCAATATTTTTGCTGTGAGCTGAAGAAAATGTCCTTTTTTGTATTCCCATTTTCATTTTCTGCTGCTGCTGCCACATGTTCAAGCTTCAATTAACGATAATAAAATAAATGATACGAATGAGTTTTTCACATTTAACTTTTTGACAGCTTGATGCGGGTTCGTTGTATTTTCAACTTTTTTCTTCTTTTGTTTTTTTTATTTATTTATACGAATCTTTTATACAGCTTCTCTTTCTCCTGTGGCTTTTACTTGGCTTTTATTGCTAATTGACAGCAAGTCAGCCAATTGGCTTGCTTAGGGCATAAATTGAAAGTAGCTGGTTAGGCCTCTTCTGTGTATATTGACTTTATGTACCTTAAGAAATTATTTATTGATTTCTTTAATTTTATAAACAAAAAAGAAGTCAATTAGGCTTTAAATAAATTATAAACTAAAGAAAAAAATATGCATGTTGTACATTTTTGTTTATGGGTATAATTACTAGCATTGTCCTTTACAGTATTCCCTGCATACTGTTGTTTTTAAAGTTGTTAGAGGATCAAAAGATACTCGCAAAAAAGGAGGGTATTTTCATTTTGTCAGAAAGTTTATTACGCATCAAAGGAGACATGTAAGACCCTATAAAGTATATATACTCTTGATCAGCTCGACGAGACGAGTCGATCTAGCCATGTCCGTCTGTCTGTCCGAATGTCTGTCCGTCTGTCTGTCTGTCCGTCTGTAAGTACTATATGCGTTTCATTCGCTTAGTTTTAAAGATATTGACCTGAAACTCGGAACGTTAGCTTTCCTCAGTCCTAAGCAGTTAAATTGTTAAAATCAAAGTGCCACGCCCATTTTAAGGTATAGCCCTCATAAAAGGTAACCGTTTTTTCGAATTTTTTGTATGAAATAAGCTATTATATATGAATGTAGTCACTCCAAGCTGGGTAAAAATACTTTTAACGTCATCCAATGCCAAATCCAGGCTGCCACGCCCATTTTTAGCTTTAGCCCCTATACAAATTTACCGCCCATTTTCAATTTTTTTAAAAAAAATAGGTATTATTTAAGAGACTATTCACTCAAATTAAATTTTTTTGTTATTTACTAATATTTTAAAATATTAAGTAAATATAACAAATGTTTTAAAATATTATTTTGGTTTACCCTTTCCACTTTTTGGAATAGCCCAATACAAGTTGGTCCGCCTGTAAATTTTTTTCATTTACCTGTGAATAAATATTAAAATTTTTTTTTTAAACCTTTTTAAAGTTTAAACTTTTTAAACCGGAATGTTTGTCCGTCTGATTTACAGTTGCACTCTATGTCACTGTGCCCAGAGACCCAGATGAGATGAGTACTGCTATGCTAGGCCATCTTATTTAGGCCATCTTATTTAATCAATGTGTTCAAATATGAACATGTGCTGCTTGTGGATTATCATATTCAATACGCGATAAGAATAGACAAGATATCCCGCAGCGACAATATTTTTAAACACAACCAGAAGTCATAACATTTTACGATCGTGCGAAGTGATGCTCAGCATTTAAGTAGCAACGCAATGACTCTTGACTCCTGCACAAACGATAAAACTCTACGCCTAAAATTGATAAGCTATTTTTAACATATATTCATATTCATTGTAAACACATAATATAATTCTACACATACAGTCCACTTTATAATAGAAATAGAAATTGTATATAAGCATGTAATTTTCATAAATAAAATTAGTACCTTACAACTACTCAAACATGTTAGTTCTCTCTAAGTGAGATTACAAAACATAAATTTAAATGTATATTAACATTTCTTTTGGAGTTCTATAACAGAATTCAAAAGTGTGCACGTTAATGTACATTTTGGTCCTTCGAACCACGACCACACATATTGGTCCATCGATCCGTAAAAGACTAGGCGACAAAACATTTTGATCTTCGAAGTCTTAACGAATAAAGTGAATCAAATAAAGGCGTGTCTGAGGCTTAAACAGCAGACTAGGCGATCTTGGGGCTATAACTTCAAGAAACATCAAGAGTAAATAAAAGCAAGTAAATAGCCAAAAAGGCGAATTTTAAAGCTTCAATCTCGACGTGAAATTGTTGAACGCGATCAACAAAACACAAAAAAAAATCCCAAAAAAGCTAATTCACTATTCAGTACAAATAAACATTACCTAACTGTGAGTAGAGGCACAGCTAAGTCAACTAGGCGACTTTAAATTTTCCTCCAACAAGTTTATTTGTACGAATTGAGTGAAATTAAGCAGCAAAAATGGGTATTAACAGAGTGAAAATAATTGACTCTCAAAAAGAAATTGCAGAAAAAATATTGCAATTATACAATAAAATTAATGCAAAGAGCATCCGTAGAAGCAGTTGCGCTGAGCTAGTGAAATATCTAGAGAAATATCGCAAAGAAATGGATGTTAACCACATGAAATTGTTAGCAGATGGAATTGCTGAAGAAGATTACTTCGTTAACAACATGTATGAAAATACAGTTGAAAAACACGAAGAAATCATGGCAACCATCAACAAAGCGCTAAAGGAAGACTATTTGGTGCTGGAACAAAACGTATCGGTTCTGGAAGCAAATGCCAGCGGGTCCTCCAAAACTCCGGATCAAAGTGAAACATTCAAGGGAGTAGCGGAGGACAATAACTATCAAGATAAGTCTTACTTCAAACTACAAAAATTTAAACGAGAAGTAATAAGGCTTATGGAATGGTTAAAAAAGAAGAATTTAAAACCGAAGCCAATAAAATGATTATAAAGGAAATGGTCGACGATATAAAGTTTATGTATCAGAAAGAAATATGCGAGCTGCAAGATGATGAGGCTGATATCCTATTTAATGATCTTCGCTTCCTACATTTAGAAACAGTAGGAAAAGTAGCGAATAAATTCAAAAATCAGCAAAGTAGCCACTGGGATTGTTTAGAGTTAGAAAAACTCAAAATTCCAACATTTTCTGGCGACTTGAAAGAATGGGCGACATTCTTCAATTTATTTAAAGATATGGTGCATAATAATGTGTACATATCAAATTCAGAAAAAATGTTGCGTCTTCAACAATGCGTAAAGGAGAAGCTGCACGCTTGATTCAGCATTTACAGATATCAAGCAGTAATTATAATGTGGCTTGGGCACTATTGCAACAGAGATACGAAAATAAAAGAATATTATTTTCGACTCAATGGGATAGAGTTCTAGATCAACCCCAAATAAACAGCGACAATACAGAAAGTGTCAGACAGCTGTTGGATACAGCTAATGAATGTCTAAATGCAATTCGTGCTCTAGGCATTGAAATTAAAGATGACGAACCCTTTATTGCAAGAATTATTTGTCGAAAACTAGACAAAAAAGGGTTAAGATTGTATGAGCAAGCTAATACGAAGCCGAAAGAAGTGCAAACCTTAAAAGACATAATACAATTTCTGGAACGATATTATGAGATTTTAAAGGCAGTAAATGACAGTGATTCGTCAACAGACAGAAAACGGCCATACCAGGTTTTTCACATCTCAAGAGTCGTAAGTCAACCTACAAAGAAAATGTGCTTCTTTTGTAAGTTACAGAACCACATGACTAGCGAATGCCGAAAATTCAAAGCAATCTCAGTTGAACAAAGGAGAAATTTTGTAAAGGAACAAAGTTTATGCTATAAGTGCATAAATCACAAATATGGTGAAAAATGTCCAACACCAAAACTGAAATGCAATTCTTGTTCGCAGAATCATCATGATAGTTTACACGCAGAACAATCAACTAATGAAATTCGGAAAAGTTCAATGACGTTATGTGATTCATCTGCTGCGGTAATTCTGGCTACTGCACAAATCAATGTAAAAGCAGCCAACGGAGAATACAAATTGATAAGGGCGCTACTAGATCAAGGCTCTCAAGTTACAGCCATATCAGCAGATGCAGCTGAAATGTTATCAGTTCCAAAACAAAAAACAGAGACAAAAATTTTTGGACTTGGAGAAGCTGTAGTAGCTGAATCAAATTTTAAAGTAAATATACAAATTAAGCCGAGATTCGTCAGCAACCACCGTGAAATGGTCGAAGCTATAGTTTTACCTACACTATCAAGTGTACATCCTGGTCAGTCATTTGAATATGATTTACGAAAATGGAACAAATACACTTTGGCAAATCCTATGTTCAATAAATCTGACAGAATTGACATGGTGATTGGTGGAGATCTATTTGGCAGGATCTTGGAAAGTGGCGTAATAAAGATGAATGGACTAGTTGGCCAAGAAACTAAATTTGGATGGATATTATCTGGTATTGTGCAACAACGTCATAACAAGCCAAGGTTAACAGACCGATTTAGAAGACTGAAGAATACGTCAGATTCAGGAAAACTACGTATAACGGCTAAACATCAACAACATATTCATAATGATTCCGATGACCCAAATCATTCACGCAAGAGAAGTCATCGGGGTTACAAAGGATGCAGTGGAAGCGAAAAACGTCGATTTATTCAACACTCCGCCACGAGTAGAAGTGAAACAGGAAAACAACAACGTCATAACACAAAAAATTTGGACAAGGTGATTGGGATCCTAAATTGGGTGGACATAGACCATGTCGCCGGGGAGGAACATCACAATGTCGTTGTTGCCTATATAATAATTCAAACGATCGTCGACATCGTGATATTGAAGTGTTGAGCAATATCTTGAGACCAAGGCAAAAACAGAAGCGTTTTCTCAATAAAAGAAACTCAAACTTATCAAGCAATGTTAAAAGAAAGATACAGCAAAACAATTGTCAAATAGAAAATGTTAAAAGCGTATCAGACGGCTCAATCAAAATTCGGCACCCAGTATCGTATTCATTTTGTAAGAGATGTAAATATAGAACGGATCTATAATAATTAATAACACATCTATGCTTAAATAACTTGATCGATAAATTGATAAATGGAACAACGAAAAAGTACATATTAACGATTTACACTATCAATGGACATTTATCGCTGCTACTCGTAATAGTAAAGAGATATCACTTATGGGCCCCGGGAGAATGTTCAAATATGAACATGTGCTGCTTGTGGATTATCATATTCAATACGCGATAAGAATAGACAAGATATCCCGCAGCGACAATATTTTTAAACACAACCAGAAGTCATAACATTTTACGATCGTGCGAAGTGATGCTCAGCATTTAAGTAGCAACGCAATGACTCTTGACTCCTGCACAAACGATAAAACTCTACGCCTAAAATTGATAAGCTATTTTTAACATATATTCATATTCATTGTAAACACATAATATAATTCTACACATACAGTCCACTTTATAATAGAAATAGAAATTGTATATAAGCATGTAATTTTCATAAATAAAATTAGTACCTTACAACTACTCAAACATGTTAGTCTCTCTAAGTGAGATTACAAAACATAAATTTAAATGTATATTAACATTTCTTTTGGAGTTCTATAACAGAATTCAAAAGTGTGCACGTTAATGTACACAATGAACAATCGATTATTTAGTATAATCAACTGATTAATTAGTTGAAGAATCTTTAACTGATTAGCCAACTGATTATTTAATCAATAATCAAAAAGTTGATAGAGGATACTGGACAGTCTCGGCATTGATTTACAAGCAATGATAACAAGGCATTTCCAGATGAGAAGCAAAAAAAAAAAAAAAAAAAAAGGTTCTCTCTTTTCATCTTTTTTAAGTTCTACTTAGATTATGCAATACAATAAAATCAAAAAATTATATCAAAAAATATTTTTGGATAATCATGATTAATCAGCAAAAATCGATTTATTTTAACAATCATCAACAAACGATTTTTTTCCAGACAGGAGTCAAGTGCCGCTTGACTGTCCGAATAGATTATAATTGTGTCCACACTTGACGCGGCACTTTCGATGTGGGCTCCAACTTCTTGAATTGCAATGACCTCGGCCAAAGGTCACACCCCGTCCCAAACCACACTACTTAGTTGTTAAGCTTAGAGCCGTCTATATATACATAAATGTCACTAATTCTTCCTGCATGTCAGGGTTGCAAGCCCTGTAATTTGCGAATGACTTCACCAATTTCATTCATCTTTTTTTAAATTTTCGTAAAAATATCTAAAAGGCTCTTACGAAAAAAAATTAATAAAATTTCGCAACAATTTGTGTGTTCATATTGCAAGGCATTTATGTTTAAAAATTAGGACCTTGGATTATGGAATTCGTGAAAAGTACGCTGTGGGTAAAACTGTTTGGTTTCACAAAAATTTTTGATAAGAACTATTTGGGACACCCGAGCAAGGCCGGGTATTTTTGCTATTAATTGTTAAACTTGTAAAAAATTCTTAAACCAATAATTGAATGGGAATTAAATAATGTTGATTTCTTCCGTTATAAGCTTAACAATCAGACCATTCGGACCAAATATATCCGCATATTAAAAACTGAAATAATTTCCGAATTATTCATTATCGAAAAGTAGGCTCTGTGAATTTAACTGCATTATTTTACTTTAACTGTAATACCCTTGTACAGCACCGCATCTACCACTACCAATTTTTGTAGGATTGGGTACTTCCACCATCCTTCCTGATTGGAATAAAATAATGACCATTGTTCCAAAAGATGTTGGGGTAATTTTAAGTTCCTCGGACAAAATCTTCCCTCTCTAGACATTTCTCCTATTTTTTTTTTTGTATAAATTTGATATGCTTACCATAAATTGTTTTCTCATTGCTTGTACAGTTCACCGTATACAAAATGGCTGTTATTTATTATCAATAAACTTTTTGAGATAACTAGAAAAAATCTGTAATGTCTTTACATTTGTGTTAATCCCAGAGCGTTACTATTTGCTAATTCCCAAACAAATTCATCACAACCACACTTAAAGGCAACACTACTACACAGACAGAGAGACAGACAAATAGATAGACAAGCTGGCAACATAATCCAGCGCATTTTTCAACTTACTTGAAGTACATGCTCTGTTAGGAGTTTGGAAACCTAGAATCATAGAGTATAAACTTTTTGCATACTTTAGATATTTGCTGCCGCCTGACTGAATGCTCTAATCCCTAAACTGTCTCAAAACTTTGTCAAAAAAAAAAAAAAATTGAAGCTCAAAAAAAAAAAAAAAAGTTGAGTCGCAAAACTTTGTAACAGATAAAAGTGCAAAAGTTTCCAACTTTTTTGTGTGCAAAAAAAAAAAAAAAATGGAGAAAAAATATTACAAACATTTTCAATTATCAAGAACAGCAGCGGACAGACATTGAAGCTGATTAAAAAGTTGATTGTGCTCATAAGTGTGTGTGTTGCGCTGCTGATGAAAAAGATGGCGGCCAGTTTTAATGATTATGGCGGCTTTCGACGACGTTGATGTATAGCAAAGTTGGCTTAATTTACCTTCCAAAGTTGCAGCTTGGTTCGTTCGTTCGTTCGTTGCCATTATATAATTACCGGTGATTATTATTTATAAAGCTACTACTCTACTCTACACTATGCTACTCCTTTTGATTAACGAGTGTTGCCATTGGCGCCTACACTTTTTGTGTTTTTGAACTTGACTGTACTTTTTTGTCTCAACTGGAGCATCATTTTTCAATAAATAATAAGCAGTAACCGCTAAAAAAGGTTTCATTATTATGTTCTGAACTCATCAACCACACAAAAGACTGCTTTGCTGAAGTTTGTTTGACTATTTTGTGTTTGTGTCTGTTATCGTAGCTGTCTATCTTTCGCGAATGCTTTTGTCCACCTGTATACTCATTGTTTGTGTTCATTTTCCATAACTCGTTCGTTCGTCTTTTTTGTTTTTCAGTTTTTTTTTAAATGAAAGTGCCATTCTCATAATGTCTTTTTGACGTTGCCATACTTGAGTTTTGGCCGTGTCGTGGGCTTAAAAATTCATTAACATTTTTGTTTAAGGTTTTGCAATAATGGCGTAGTTAATAGCGTTAAGTAGTCTCAGTGGTTTTGAGTGGCATACATTTTTCAAGTGTCATTGTCACATTGAGTAGCAAAACGAATGAATGAATAAAAATACTATTAAAAAAAAAAAAAAAAAAAATTAAACAAAAAACAAAAAAAGGATGAATGAGTGAGTTGTGTGTTTGGCGTTGATTGTTGCTAATTAGTGTTGAGTAGGGTCAAAATAAAAAAAAAAATAAAAATGGAATTTAAAATACATAGTAATAAAGAAAAAGTTAAAAACAAGTAAATTCCCAAGTTGAAAAATGTAGTTTCACGATTTGTTTGAAAATTTGGCATTTTCATAGTGAAATGAAAAACATCGTTCTAGCCTCAGCTGCTTGTCCGTCTGTCTGATTGGCGGTTATCTAAACCATCGGTGTGCTTAGAAATCATACAGAAACTGAAAAGAATGGGAATGAATTTGTGTGGGGGTTATAACTAAAACAATTTTGGTCTCATATTTTATTGGGACTATCATAATCATAATATATACTTAAGAAGTTTCTAGAACTTTTTTTGCAAAAATCCAAAATTTTGTGATACATTTGTATGGAGAGTACTAGTTAAAATGGGGCAGGTTAGTCTAAGTTTCAAATATGAAGTCTACTTCTCTTATAATCTCTGAGATATTCGTTTTCATACGGGAGACAGATGGATAGACTGACGGACGGACAGACGGACATAGCTAAAACGACTCTCCTATCAATGCCGATCAAGAATACTACAATATATACAACTTATGCCACCTGGTGCATTCATTTCCAGGGAATAATTAGCAGTGGTTCGATTCAGCCGTTCGCGATGCCCTTGATTCGTTGCACGAATCAGTTTTTAATCAGTTTTATACCACGGTTCGGTTCAACTGCTTAAAATAATATATATGGTGAAAAATTTAAAAACACATAAACTAATAAAATTTTTGACGAATCGGACCGAATCGATATAATTTTCCCGCTTACATGATTTGGTTATTGGTTCAAAAACACAATTTTTAGAAGATCTGGTTCGGTTCTCGGTCTGGAGCAAACGGTTAAGTATGCTGTGGCTCGGTACAAAACCCGGTTTGCTTCAAAACCGGTTGCAGCACTGCATTTAAGACTCTCCTTTATTTAACAATAAATAAATTTCCTTGTAACTTATTCAAAATATTTATAAAAAGAAAAAATATTAAATTCGTTGAAATCAAATACCTGTCAGACGACACTTAATAGGTTATACCATGCAAATACCAGTGGCTTGGATACAATTTCTGAATGGATGCGGTTCAATAATGTGGTATGACCTAAGTTAAGACACAATATTAGGGTTCACAAAAGAAGCAAATAATAATATAATATAAGTTTGTATGAGGGCTGTATGTTATATTGGCCTGATCCTAAACATATCGGTAGTATATAATTGGGAGAACATTGTAAGAGGCTTCACCAAAATTTAATTCAATTCATTCAGAAATAATAACACATTGGATCCGCCATTTTGAATTTTTGAAATCTGACTGTAGATTTGTAATCAGCGAAATTGAATACCCCTTGGAAAACTGCTTCTTCTAGTATTTCTAAACTTTGGGTGTAGATTCCCTTCGGAAACACTAGGTCCCATCTAATTCGCAAAACTGATGCAGGACTGTGTAATCATTTTCATAAAAAGTCAAATGTTGACAAACTGACAAACTGTCGTTCAAAATAAGTGTGACTAATTTAAACTGGCAGTTGCAAAGGAAGCAACCAAAAACACAATTGTTTTTCGAAAATATTATTTTTTGTAAAAATTTAATTTTTACAATAAAAGCAGTCTTTTATTTTTTATTGAATTAAAGCAAAGTCGTTTTGTTTGTTTTTGTAGCGAAACAGCACAGTTAGCTGTGATTTTGTGTATCACTCTTCGCAAACAGTGAGCCTGTTCAATAATCGCTGATTATTTTTTCGCAAACTGTGATTTAATCACTGTTTGCAGTCGCTGCGACTCTTAAGTCGGAGTCGCTAATCACAATGCGACTGAAAAATAACTCTTTTGGCTAACATTTTCGATTATTCTCATCAAGCTAATACCGAAAACAATTTTAGCTTTGGCTAAAACCCTTTTACACATTGACACAGTTTCGTCATAGAAATGCTTTAAAAACCTTTTAAAAAGAATTTTGATAAAAATAAATCTTATTGATGAATTTGGATAAAAATTCTGAATTATATGCATCACAAAAACTAAGCACTTGGCATGTTTAGATTATTAAAAAGTATTTTAATGAATACACTTTTTAAAACACAGGCACAGAAAGGACCCAGTGCTTCAATGTTACCATATTTTACATTTTGAATAGAGTTGCAAGGTTTCATTTTCAGTTTAACGGGTTGCAAAGTTTTTTTTGTATAGAAATGCGGAAAGTTAAAAAAATGGCAATGAAAACACTCGAAATATAGGAGCCATGGTGTTAATTTTCGACAAATTGATAATACCCGTTAACACTATATATGGCGGGTATACCCATTTATTTTTAAATCGAGCCTTAACATTTTTTTAAAATTTAATATTTAAAATGGTATGATCTCGTGCACACTGTAGCTCTTTGTTGCATACATTTAGGCGTTTTAGAAATTTTTAATATAAATCTCTAAAATATTCACGACCACGCACTGAATATCCAAAACAAAAAGAAAAGAAATGGAAAAAAATTGCATAATAAAATCAAAACTAAGCACAATGGAGTTTTTAGACAAACAAACCGTAGGACAGTACGTACTATATATACACAAGCCAGCCATCAACAGTAACAAACATCAAACAAAATATGCGCAAGTCAAACAAAACTTTTGCAGAATAAAATAAAAATATTGTTTAGTATCGTAAAATATTTCAGCATACGCTAGCTCTAGCGACGTGTTTTGAAAGTAAACACAGGTGGTGCTACTTTGAACTCAAAGATAAATTTTTGAGAAAATAAAGGCAACATTTTGCCATTTTAGAAAGCCATAAGCAAAAAGTTTACTTTAACATTTACTTGAGTTAGGTGGAAAATTAAACAAAAAGTAACAAAGTTGCCAAAGACAAAAACCAGCCAGCGTCTTAAGCTAACTAAAAAGCAAACAGCAAAAGCAAGCAATATTAACGCAAGTTATCCATGAAAATATGCGGAAAAACGCGGAAAACTCATGGTATGTGGTTTGCTGTAGACATTTTTGATGTGGCTTAGACGTGTACAATGTTGATAGAAAGGTATTTTAGCTAAAGAAATAGACAGACGGACAGACAGACAGACATTCAGACTGTTTTATACTTTATAGACAAAGCCGCAAACCTATAAAGATAATGTTGTCATTATGATGCTATAATCCTGCTAAAGGAAGTGTTAAGGTTTCTCTCTGAAACTGTCTGTCTGTCTGTCTAACTAGTTATTTGTCTATCTTGTTAGGCAGTATCTGCGTAGTTAAACAAAGCCAGGTGAGTATACAGCTGTGTAACTATTCACAAACATCAGAGTTACATTTAATCTGTTAGTATAGAATAGCCTCATGTAAGCACATTGACATAGCTCTAAGAAGTCTCAGATACATTTGAGCACATAATTCGCATACATAGTTACTTTATGTTTCATTGTGTGTAATTTTGCTAAGAGCACAAATCAATCATTTTATGTTTAGGTAACTACGACAACACACACGCTGCTGCCCAGTTTTTGTATCTTAGTTTATGCTCAGAATGCAACTTCATTCTATAAGTTCCGTTTCGGTTCAACAAGCGCAAATATAATTTCAATGAATTTCGTTTTACTCCTTTTCTCTTTACAAATTGCTTAAGTCCTTCTAAGCCGCTTTAATGCCAATTTCTGTTGCAATATTTGTAAAGCTCAGTTAAAGTTTTGCGTAGTTTTCTTGTTTTCTGTTGTAAAGCTAATCGTTTTAGTAGTTTTATACTCACTTTTGTTTGAAAAGTTTAATGTTTCTTTAAGTCAAGACATACCTGAAATTAGAGCAATGAAAGAAAAGTTGTTAAAAAAAAATTGCAATTTTTTGCTTAATATATTTGAATACTTTTTATGTGAATTATTTTTGGAGAATAACTCGGGTGAATTGTATAAAAATGTTCGTAAAAAAATATAGTTATCAGTCATGTTCCCGTAATCGTAAAAATTTTAATATTAAATTTTTAAATCGCACATGGTGCTCTGGCAATTCGAGATCCCAAATTAACTCCGATTTCAAATCGGCGAGTTAGCAAAACATTACATAAAAAGCTATTGTCGATTATTTCAAAATATTTATATTTTATTCTGTTTATCATGTTTATATAGTTTATCTTTGATTCATTTGATATCATTGATTCTGAATTCAAAATTTAAATTAATATTTTCTTCTCATACCTTAAGTTAAAGAGCAGAAAATTTAATCAATAGTCCAGTCAAATTGAGTCAAAATAGAGCAAGAATCTCGGAATTTAAGATAACCGGCTGGAAACCGGCCGGAAACATTTATTTTAGCGTCCTTAAACTTGTCTCAAAACATACTTACCATAGCATATGAGCGTCTTGTAGAAGATTAAGGTCAAATTTTAAAAAATGCGTAAAAAATCGATTTTTTGAGACAAGTTTAAGGACGCTTAAATAGAGGTTTCCGGTTATTTTAAATTCCGAGGTAAAACCCCTACTTTCGATTTGGCTAGACCGATAACAAATTAATTTGTTACCGAAAAGAATCATTTTGCGATTGTCGAAATCTATACCGGATTTTAGGTTATGGACGTTGAAACCATCCAACCGATGAGTCCCAAACCTGTTTCATTTCAAATTCCGTTTACTTAAGAAGTCATTCAAAAAATGCTTTTATACCCGTTACACATAGTGTGAACGGGTATATTCAGTTTGTCCGAAAGTTTGTCACGCATTGAAGGGTGCATCGGAGACCCCATAAAGTATATATATACTTGATCAGCTCGATGAGACGAATCGATCTAGCCATGTCCGTCAGTCTGTCTGTCCGTCTGTTTGTTGCTATGCGATTCAATCGCTTACTTTTAAAGATATTTAACTGAAATTTTAAATTTAAGCTTTTCTCGGCAACGACTAGGTTAGTTCGAGAATGAGAGTGCCACGCCCCATATTAGGTATAGCCCCCATACAAACTTACTATTTTTCGAGATTTTGTATAAAAATATTAATTATTTATGAATGTATTCACTCCAAATGGCCTAAAAACACACCTAGTATCATCCTATAACAAAGCCAAGGTGCCACGCCCATTTTTGGCATAGACCCCACACAACGTGAGTTGTATCAGACCATTGACCTCGTCCCATCCCATCTCGAAGTTCTATTGAAGCCACTGATGATAACACATTAACAATTTCAAAATTCGTGTGACGGGTATATAAGCTTCGGTTCCACCGAAGTTAACCTTTTTCTTGATTTCATTTTGATTTTATTAGGTGACAATGTTAGACTTAAAAGATTCCTATAATTTACCTTGTATCTTTTTGAAAGTCTCCGAATTTAATACAACATAATTATTATTTTAGGCATAAATTGAAACATTAAACAGTTATGAGTACCTAAAGAAGAAAAATATATATACAAAAACAGATCCACCTTTTACACAAAAAAATAGCTAAGAAAATAAAGTAGATCCTAGGATAAAGTATTTTTTGCATATGATTTAATTATACTAGCCACAACATTTTGTGGATTCGCTGCAATCAAAAAAACAAAAAAAAAACAAAACAGCTGCTTGCAGCGTTCACCAAAATATTTTGGGCACGCTGCAGTCAAATGTAATTTGTATTTTTAGGGTGTTTCTATGTTAGCTAAAACATATTTTGGTTGTGATGCAATAAAAACAAAAAAATAAATAAAATATCGGAAAGTGTCATCGAATAGAACTGCAATTATGTTTGCACAAAAACAGCACATGCGAAACGGAAAAGAGCCGGAAGAGTTGCCGTAACGTTCGTACAACGAGTAGCACACGCCAGTTATCCGCTAGTATTTCTGTAAGCATGTTGGGGAATCAACGCACTGTGTTTTGAAGTCGGCCATCTTGGAGGTGTATTGTTGTAATAAAATTTTCATTTTCTGGTCCAGTTGGTTTTACCTTTCAGTCTTTTTAGCACTTCCATGTAAAAAGCAGCTTCCACAGTATGTAAGTAAATTTGTAATAGACATCCACTTGGCCTTGAAGGAATCAATGAGATTGGATTTACTTTGAATTTTTTTCTTCATTCATTTAAGAAAGCACTGAATTACTCAAAAGGGGTCCATTAAATACTTCATTGGTGCTAAACAGATGCTCTGAATACCCTTATAGTTGAGCAACTTTGCACTAAAATACTACAAATACATTTTTCAAAAATTGTTGTTGGTGTTACAGCATTTGTTTTTTGCGCATTTGCTAAGTTGCACGATTGCAAGGCCTTGTAAATACCTAAAGAGCTAATATTGAGCAGTTCGTATATTTATTTTCCCCCTAATGTAATCAAGATGTTGATTAGGCCAATATATGATTGAACTTTATGTCAATATAATTAAAAAAATTATAAGAATTGAAAACCTTTGTAATAAGTTATAAAAATGGTGACGATTTCAACTTGGCTTAGGTTTTGAGTATTGGAATTAACTATTACTGATCGCTGAAACGAATTTGAAAATTAATTCTTCCAAAAACTACCATTAGATATGACCGTGTTACAATTATACCAGGGTAAGTACTCCAGAAATTTTTGATTACATAAATTTGACAACTTAGTTTGTGGTGAATTATATTTAATTTCACCATGACAGGAAAATTTGAGAAAGAGATAGATAGCAAACATTATTGTTTCTGTACTTTTGCTTCGGTTGTTTTTTTTAATTAATCAAGAAATTTTTGAGATGAAATTAATAAAATTCACCATGCATACTCAACGAAATTGGTTACCAAATTAGAAAGAGAGAGTGACGGAATACGTCACCTGATATAATTGCATCAAGGAATTGGCAGAAAAGTAAAGTTCACCGATGAATCGACTAACCGATGAGTGAAGTAACCGATTAATACAAATTTCACGATTATTATTACGTAACAAAACAATATTCAAACAAATGTTTGACTTTTTAGAGAATTTTTACAAACTGGTTAGATAAGCACTAAATGATTAAACTAAAAAGTATGTCATTCAATTGTTCATGCTGCAATAATGCATTATGTCAAAAAATTTGTTCAACTAAATTGGGTTTGCAGGTTATGCCATAAAACAAAATTAACTCAAATCTCGACTGCAAACAGGTGCACTGTGAATCAGAAAAGTTTGTAAGATTTTATAAATGACATACATAGTTGTATGTATTTCAAAAGTAGTACTAGCACACCTTAAAATTTAAATTACCGCATGACTTGCTGACCACTTGACCTTCATGAAATGCAAATAAACTTTTTGTGCATAAGAAAACCAAAAATTAATAAATTCATTAAAAACAAGAAAAAGTTAAACCAAAAATACTTTATACAATACGCTGCAGCCTAAAAGTGTGCTACACACGTACAACAACTTCAACAATAGTTCTGAAGTAGTAGTGGCAGTAACTCGTTTCTTTTGTTTGTTTTTTTAAGCAGTTTTTATGTATGTCCGTCTGTCTGCAGTTGTATATAGTGCAAGTAGCCCAAGTATCTTGCAGTGATTTCATTAAAATTTTACTGTCATAGTAAAACTTTTATGATGAACTCAACATGCATGGAACTGCAGACAGACAGACACAAAGGCTAGAGGCACACTTTATATGGTACATGCATATACAGAGCAAGAACGTGAGCCAAACAAAACAAAACATTGCGAAAAGTAGAACAATAAAAATGTTAGCTTAAAAATAAAATAAAATAAAAAAGAAAATATGTATATAAAATCATCCAAAAAGTATGCAATGCAGTGTCATAGTTGTAAGTACAACAAAAATGTTAGCATACTTTGGGGCAATGCAATGAGTTTTTTTTTTTTTTTTGTATTGTAGCAACAAGCTGACAAGCAGCCAAAGGGAATTTATGCGGACAGCAAGCATGCAGCAAGCATGCTGCACTTGTATAATAATTATGTTGTAAGCCTGTCTACGTCTGGACAGCAAAGTAGTATACACTGAGGCGTTCGTATCATGGAGTTTATGTCTTTATTAGGGAAATGCTTGCACCAAAGCAGACATTAAACAACAAAATGTACGAGTATATACAATACTTTTTTTTAGTTTTCTTGCATTACATATTTCAGTTTTTCTTTTTTTTTTTTTTTTGCTTTTAATAGACTACTTTTAGGCTAATGTACGCGCATTTTTCTTTTGCTGACTGCAATTGTACAAGTGCAGTGAGTATATAAATTTTTATGGTGTTTGTCTGTCGGTCTGCAACAGCTTGTGTTTATAGTTGAAATAATTGTTGAAAGCAGACATAATTATATTCTTCTTTTGACTTTTTTTTATTATTTTTATTTTATTTATTTTTTTTTTTTTTTGGAGCAAAAAGTAAAACAAGAAAGCAGTTTGCCCGACTTATAGTGTGAGCTGATTAACCGCAGACTGTTGCATACTTTTGTGCGTAAAGCATTAAAATTATTCAAGTGAAATGTGTGATTGTTTAAAGAATTTGCTTTAACTGCATTTTTAAAAGAAGTTTTGCTTAAGGAGAGTATTAGACAGGAAAATTAAATACTAATTAAAAAATTCTTTTAATTTTCATTCAGTTCATTCGGTAATGTGCCTTTTTTTACAACAGGAATTCGTCGTAGTCTATCACATCCTTTGATTTCCTATATTTTGCCAACAATTTTATTTAAATATTTGCCAGACTTCATATGAATGCATTTTCGGCCAACATGGAATGGAATCTTAGATTCATTTGTAAAGAAGCCCGTACTTCTAAAAAGTTTCTAACTATTCAGCAGCTTTTAAACAAAACATTTAGTAGAATCTCCGTGTTATTCACTAATGGCCTTAATATATTCAGCAAAGGGCCTTAGTATTTAAGCAATTCAGCAGTAGCTTCACGTCATTCAGCAGCAGCTCGATATTAGTCAGCAGTAGTTTCAAGTTATTCAGTCGCGGCTTCTGGGTTTATTCAGCATAATTTCCATTTTTTATACACACCATGAAGTTATTCAGCAGTAGCTTTATTTTTTCTAAGCTGTCTAAGGAACACCATTATGATATTCAGCTAAAAGTTATACTTAGTGGCAGATTTAAGTCTTTCAGCAAAAGCGCTATGTCGCTCAGGTACAGTTTCGAGTTATGCAGCAGACATTCAGCAGCAGCTCCAAGTTATTCAGCAATAATTTCAAGCCTAAACATTTTTAAGTTATAGCTTTATGCAGTTCTGCAGCATTTTCATTTTATTCAGCAACACCTGAATGTTATGAAGCAGTAACTTTAAGTTATTCTGCATCATCTTCAAATAAATTAGTAGAAGCTTTAAGTCATTCAGCAGCAAATTAAAGTTATTCAGCAGCAGCTCCAAGTTATTCAGCAGTAATTTCTAGCGATTCAGCAGTTTCTACGTTTTTCAAGATTAACTTTATGCAATTCAGCAGCATCTTCATTATATTCAGCAACACCTTAAAGTTATTAAGCAATAGCTTTAAGTTATTCAGCAACGTCTTGAAATAAGTTAAGTCATTTAGCAGCATATACAAGTTATTCAGCAGCAAATTAAAGTTATTTAACAGTAGGTTCATGTTATTCAGCAACATCTTCAAATAAGTCAGTAGATGCTTAAAGTCATTCAGCAGCGAATTAAAGTTGCTCAGCAGCAGCTCATAGTTATTCAGCTACGTCTTCAAATAAGTCAATAGAAGCTTTAAGTCATTCAGCAACATATTAAAGATACTCAGCAACAGCTCCAGGCTATTCAGCAGCAGCTTTAAGTTATTCAGCAAATACACCAAGTTGTTGATTAAAAACTCCTGGTCATTCCATAGCCATTTTAAGCCATTTAGCAACAGTTTTAAGTAATTCAGCTTCAGCTTCAAGTTTTGTTTTGCAGCATACTGATTAAGTCATTATTATAGGCTTCAAAACCCGAAATGCTAGAAACAAATTCAATTTTCACCCTACTACTGTGCTTCTAAAGCAAATAGAGACAAGTTTATTTTAAATAAATGACTCAACCAAAATAAAGAACAATTAATTTTACAAGAAATCAAATTTTAAATTATATATTTTAGACACTTAATTTTTTTGTAAGTTTTAAACTCATTCATATTTCGGTCCATCGCCAACTGCGAACGGTTCAACAATTGCACGGTTCATTCTGTTAACTGAATTCACTTCCGTTGGCGTCTTCTTGAAAATATTGGCAATCTGATTCTTGACAATTTCATACCAATCGTTTAGATGCATTAGGATGTATGTTGTAATGCCCAGAAAAAGGCCCAATAATATGCCCAAAAATGCACTGAATACAATAAACGCAACATAGTGTACCTCTTCTAGTAAATATGCCATAAAGTCTATAACCATTTGCACTTTGTTACAAATTGACTCCATTTTATTTATTAATTTTATTTTATTTATTTTTTTATTATAAAAATAAATTATTTTTTTCCTCCAACTTTTTAAATAAAATTCTGGAAGAAACAAATCGGAAAGCTAACTCTGTTGCTTAGTTACAATTAAAGATTTTAAATGAACAATTTACAATGGTTAATTTCTCCAATTTCAAAGATATTCTCATTAACCCAAACTCCATCTCAACATTTTACAAATTGCACTCACTTTCCGCTCAATATTCAATGCATTTTGTAACACTTAGACTGTCTCAAGTAGCTTTTAGCTGTAGCTGTTAAGTAAAAAAAAAAAAAGGATACCTTGTACATTATACAACCTGCAGCATACTTTTATTTAATTTTGCTCACCACTTTCAGATACTTTTTATTTCAACATTTTTTTTTTTGTCGCTCTTGCTTTGTGCAAGTGAAAATGTTTTTTAGCAACCACAAACCATGGACGTCATTAGCAGTTACTTTGCTTTTTTTTACTCTATGCACACATACACATGCACTCATACACAGATACACATACATTTTTTAGTAGCTTTGCACCTTAAAAATAATTACTCATACGCCATGTGCACATGCTATTAAGTTGCTTTTTTTCTCATTTAGTCCCGAAGCGTTTTATATATTTTTTTATAAATATATTTTTTTTTCGTTCTTTGTGCGATTTTACTTTAACTTTGCTGATATTGTTTTTGTTTTTCTGTATCTCTTTTTAGAGTAATCAATAAGTTACGGAATTACCATAACATTGCTTTAGGCGTTAAATATTTAATAAAAGTGTTGTATATTTTGTGTATTTTTTTTGAATTTCCCTTTTTTTTTCTTTTTTGCGCTTTGACGTGTGTTTTTGCTGCAGGCTGTTTTGTTTTGTAATGTTTGATAAAATATTTTTATATGCTGTTTGCTGTTAATGAAGGTCATGCATTTTATATTGCATGTGACATGATATTTAAATTTTGTGGAAAAAAAAAAAAATATAATAAAAAAAGATAAAATATATAAAACAAGAGATAACGCTTAAGTAGAGGTATGCTCGATTCCAGGGAAATCATCAGTCGGGCTCCCATTTTCGAAAGTAGCGATTTATATAATTCTCAAACAGTTTAAACATATGAATACAGGAGCTTCTGCGTAATCGGTAGTCTTTGTTTACCTTGTGTTGTACCACATTATTTATAAAGTTTATTTTATGTCCGTTGTTGACATCTTACAATCCGACTACGCTGGAATTGTTTATTGTTATGCTTAAACTGTTTGAGAATTATAAGATCATAAGAGTTTATTTGAAAAGTATATTACTATTTTTAGTGATTTCGAAAATGGGAGCCTGGTTTTATATATATAACCAATGAGGAAGAGTAAAGTAATTGAGAAGGAAATATTTTTTTCTCGATATGCTTTCTTTTGAAAGTTTTTACAGAAATGTAGAGTTGAAAGATTTTCTATTGATGAAATCGGTAACAAGGATAGGAGGTTCTGTATTATACAACACAGTTCATCGAAAAAAATCACAAATATTCATCGAATTGATTAATCCTATAAACGGAGTTTTTCCAATTTCGTTTTCCCCTTCCTAGTTGAAGTACGAGGTGTGTTCAAAAAGTATCGCATATTTTGTGTGTATTTTTTAAATTATTTATTTATTCATGAATATCCATTATGTCCCCTTTAAAGTAATCCCCTCCCGATAAAATACACCTATGCCAACGTTTTTTCCAATCCTCGAAACATGCCAAATAGTCCCTTTCCGGTATAGCCATCAGCGCCTTCTTCGATTTAGCTTTTATCTCCTCAATCGACTCGAAACGCGTTCCCCGGAGTGGTCTCTTGAGTTTTGGGAATAGCCAGAAGTCACACGGTGCCAAATCAAGCGAATACGGTGGTTGCGGAACGATATTGGTTAGATTTTTGGCAAAAAAGTCACGAAAAATCAGTACAGTTTTTAAAAAAATCGTCATTTTTGGTACCAACCGAGACTTGACACGTTAGATGCCCAAAACATCCTTAAAAATTGTATTCATTGATCCTTTCGATACGCCAATTTCATCAGCAATGTCTCTCATAGTTAATCGACGGTGTGCAAGCACTAATTCTTTTACATTTTGGATGTGAGCATCGTCCGTTGAGGTCGATGGTTGATCAGGGAGCTCTCCGTCTTTAACACGTTCGCAACCTTCTTTCAACAATTTATACCCATATAGCCCATATACCCCAAAAGCCTTCTTCAACATTTTTATTTCATTTATTCCATTCAGAAAAAAAATTTGATACAGGTTCTTTGATCCATTTTTTTGAATAGGTAAAAATCGAAGACGATCCAAAATACGTGCAAGCAACGTATCTGTCAAAAATTAAGTGAACTCTCAAGGCCGAGCTTGTCGGCATAAGTGAGAGACATGAGTACCAACATAACGCCACAAAAAATCGAAGTTCGAACATACGTAACCCGCGAAAATTCAAAGTTCGCGATAATATTTGAACACACCTCGTATTCTCAAGGTCCTAAAAATAGGTGTTTGCTTCAGTGATGACTTTATCAATCAACTTAAATTTATAAGCGCCGAGCTATATCTTAGGTTTTAAAACCAAATAGTATATCCAGGACGGACAGACATATCTTGATCTTTATGTCGTACATGAAGTCATGCGATATTTTTAGCCCAAGAAGTCTTGCAAGACATGTTCTCCTTTAGGTTTTGTAAGACAGGTCATGCATGAAGTCTTCCAAGACATGTCATGCACAATGAATTGCAAAACTTGACATCCAAGAAGTCTTGCAAAACTTGTCATCAAAGAAGTCTTGTAAGGCCTGTTATCCAATACTAATGTGACATTTGTATAAAATTTGTATAAAAACGTCAACGAATCGGAATGCCATCGAGGAATAGTCATCAACGCAGCATTGATAACATGGCAATGCTGTTAATACTAGTGCTGCGGTATCAACACTAATAAGGTGTTCCACTAAAGTTAAACTCTATGCCAAGTTTTCCATAAAAATGAACTAATAATTCAACTTAAATTTATTTGAATGAAATTTCTGCAACATTTCTAAATATAGAATTAACCTAAAATTTTACCTTAAACATTAAAAAAACCAGCAGCTGACTCTAAGTTGAATTCCAAAAAATCGCAGAGTACTGCATTTTAAAGCAGTAAACCGCAGATATACAACAAAAATTCCATTTGCACTCTCCTTTAGTGTAGAGTGTGGCAGCTCCTAATATAAATGCATCAAAAAATGCTGAACACTTAAAAATGTTGCAACAGCATTGCCAGTTGTACATAGAAATGTGGGTGTTTACGTATAGAAAACTTATTTGTTAAAATTTTGCTAACGTTTACATATAAAACAAAAAAAAAAAAAAAAATAGAGAGAGAAAAAGCAAAAGAGTTAACAACTGCTGCAGGGCTATAGTTATTTAAAGTACTTTTGGCCACAGGCCAAATTTGTATAAAATTTTCTCAACATTGATATCAACAACAGACAGACAGACAGACTGACAGACAGAGAGAACAAAGATGCCACAGGCATACTGCTTAGAGTTAGTTGCATGTAGTTCATGTGGCATGTGGCATATACAAAGTAAAAGGTTACAAAACTGGACAATCAAGAATCAAAATAGCAAAAAATATACACAGGGCGCTGGAAATGGCAAACGTGTTTATGTATATGTGTGCATTTTTGAGTAAATAATTTGTTATTTTGCATACTACATACATTGCATCTGCTCGTTGAAAAGTAGCATTAAAGCTAACAATCTGAAAAGTAGACTTTATATTGTGAGTATGTATACAGTATGCTGTGTTGAGTATTTAATGCATTTGTACATATATAGACTTTTTGACAGACATCAACATTGTATTAAATAAAAAAAGTTTGAAAGTATGCAAACTAAGCTGAATAAATGAACAAAATAATATCAAAAGGAAATTACTATTTGGCTATGGGCAAAGCCTAACTGTATGCAACAGGAAATGTCAATGTATCTAGATACATGCTAAGCCAGTCAACCAGCTTGTCTATCACTTGTGGTGATTACTTTTTGTTTGTTTGAGTTAGTTTTTGTTTAGACGGAAATGAGTTTATTACTTTTGTATAATTAAATTTATTTGACAAGAAAAATATACATATGTACATAAATATAAAAACGAATTTTCTAGACTTTTGCTTTATTAAAAACTAAGTATTTTTAGGGAATTTTAGACACACAAATATTTAAAAGTTTTTTTTGTTTTTGCTAAAGAAATACAGTAGGCATACATTTAAAGAAAGCAGAGCTTGTACTTTCCTTTCGTAACATAGCATCAGATTTTTTAGATCGAACTCAATATATTTTTTTAAGCTGTAGTTATAGTTTTCCGCCTTTACAGATGATGAATAAAGGAATGAAACGCACAAACAAACTACACGACAAGCGGGGGTGTGAAATTCCAAACAAATGTCGATTTTAATTTATACTAAAAACAAGAAAATTGTTTACTTCGAAGGAACCGAAGCTTAAATACCCGCCACATCTGGACTTAATTTATTTTTGATCGTCATTGGCTTTAGTAATATTTGGAGAAGGGAACGCTTTGAGTCAACAGACCGTTACAACCCAGGTTTAGACACAATAATGAAGTAAAATTTCACCGAAGGACAGAATAATAAATATTTTGTTGAAAAAAATTAGGTAATGGGTGGTGACTTTGTTTGGGGCCTATATGGTATAGTGGGCTGATCCTTATAGGATGATGTTAGATTTATTTTTACCTAGAAGTGAAAACATTAATAAATAATTACATAAAAATTAAATGTAGGGTGAAAGTTCATATGGGTCCTATAAATGGGCATGTTTTGACATTGGAAGGCATTGGAAGTATTTTTTACCCAATTTGGTAAATTTTGAAAAGGTTGTTTTCATACAAAAAACCAAAAAACGGTAAGTATGGGGCCTATACCTTAAAAATGGGCGTGGGTCTTTCATTTTCATACTTGTTGTAGTCGTTGGAGAGAAAAGCTTAAGTTTCAGCTTAATATCAGACGGACGGACGGACGGACAGACAGACGGACTTGGCTAGATCGAATCGTTTCGTCGAGCTGATCAAGAATATATATATTTTGTAGGGTCTAAGATAGCTCCTCTAATGCGTTACAAACTTTCAGACAAACTGAATATATACTCTTCACACTATGTGTGGCGGGTATAATAATCAAAGATGGCCCATAGTGTTATTGCTTCATACATTTCGTCCAAAAAAATATAAGAAGTGCACCTATGATGTTGAAATTTAGCACAGTTATTGAGATTGAAGTTAAGAAAAATTTTAAAGATGGTTAATATTGGTCAGCCCCAAAGCGACTTATAAGCCCTCTACTCAGTTTTTATATAAACATAGTTTACGCCAAAAAATATGCAACATTTTTATACCCGTTACACATAGTGTAAACGGGTATATTCAGTTTGTCCGAAAATGGGCATCGCATTGAAGGGGACATCGGAGACCCCATAAAGTATATATATTCTTGATCAGCTCGATGAGACTAATCGATCTAGCCATGTCCGTCTGTCTGGTTCGTCCGTCTGTCTGTCTGTCCGTCTGTCCGTCGTTGTTTGTTGCTATGCGATTTTTTCGATGAAGATATAAAGTTATTGGGCTGAAATTTTAAACTTAAGCTTTTCTCGGCAACGACTATGTTGAGTTCGAAAATGAGAGTGCCACGCCATTTAGGAATTGCCCCCATACAAACATATCGATTTTTTTAGATTTTTTTAAATAGTAATTATTTATGAATGTACTCGCTCCCCAATTGGGTAAAAACATTTCTTTTGTCATCCAGGGTCAAAACCAAGACGACATGCCCATGTAACGGGTATTTCACCTTGGTTCCACCGAAGTTAACGTTTTCCGTTTGTTTATTTTGAAATGCATTGAAATTTTGTGATTTTGCGTCATAGTTTTGAAAGAAATGACTATTTTCCTCAATTGGATCAACACCTCTATTAAGCTTCAACATTCCAATTTTTAAAGTTCAAAGGACGGAAAGTTGCTTTTTTTGCCATGAAAACACGGCCCATTGTGATGCTACAGGATCTAAGAGGAAGCCAGTTCGGAGACAATACAACACCTCGGAATACATATTTAGATATGTTCCTGATATCGATCGATACTATTTCCGACAGATCTTCTTAGGAGTATTTTGCCCTTATTTTCGAATCATGGCAGGTGTTCATCATTTTCCTCCTCTTCAGCATCGTTACAGCTTTTGCAAAGGGAACACTTAGGCGCTTGGCGTACATGCCTACAAGACAGAGTACCGCGTTCTCTGCTATCAATGAAAGATATAACTAGTTTATTCGTTTTGGGGGCGTCCTTGTGACTTCTATGGTTGTAAAAGGCCAAGTTTTTCTGGATATTCTATAAGTTGTTAGGCTCGTCCACTTGCTATTTGCAGTAAGTAGATTTTTTTGCTTTATAAATATTCAACTTGTTGCTAGAGGTATCTCTCCCTAATTCATCTCTGAAAGGATATTGGCCGTGGAACCTAGCCTAGCTAGTTCGTCTGCTTTGCAATTGCCGTCGATGTCCAGGTACCCAAATTAGTTGAATACTGCATTGTTGGACCAAGAGAGAAAGAGCTAAGCGCTTTTAGGGCTGCTTGACTGTCCTAGAACAGTGAGATGTTCTGGTTTAATATTGAGAATTTTGAGCAGATTCATGACTTCATTTATCGTTGTGTGTTTTCTGTCTGATAAACACTTTAGTGGTCAGGGGGAGCCGTAAGGATATGTTTATGCACCGATTTTTTGAATCAATCTGTGTATATTTTCACTGAGATTTCGCGTACAATTTTGACTATTCCAGTCTTTTGAAGCTATGAAAGCTGCATCAGTATCCACTAGTTCGAGTGGAGGTAAGTGCAAGATGGTATTGAGGGTTTCAGTGGGTAGTGCGGAATGCTCGAGTAATGCACAGCTCTTCATTAGAGATTGATGATATTTTAATAAAAAGTCTTTCAACCAACGAACTAACTTCGATGATTTCTCTACACTTGAAAAAATAATCGATATTCTTCATTTATCGATATTTTTCCCAGCTCTAGAACTTAAACTTTCAATACTATCTTTTTAAATTTTTGAAGTTATTATTATATTTTTTTATTTTTGTAGAATACTTCATTATTTAATCCTTCCACTTTTGTTTTCTATGTTTAAACTTTTAACAACAAAAATTGTACTTTCTAATATTTTTTACAAATAATATAAAATTTAAAATTTAACAACTTTAAAGATAGTTTTGCTATTTTTCTCTTAACTTCCAAACTTAAATTCCCAAAACACTTGCATGCCAATTGCAAACAATTTTCAAAACGTTTAAATGCTCCAAGCATCAAAGCTAATAAATGAACTTAATAAATAAGATTTTTCAACAGAAAAAAAAAATGGAAAAATAAAATAAATTCGAGCAGCAACAAAATTTTTTGAAGCGAGCCAAGTGCAAACATTTTCGAAATAGTTACCAAATAAAAATGATTAGGAACGTGACTAAGAGTGCGAAAAATGTTATTTACTTAGCAGCTACTCAAATAGATACATACACTTAGTAATAGCTATGCTACACAGCGACAGATACATTTTTATAAAGAAGGCAAACAAGAAAAAGCATCGAAGATAAAAAAAGGAGAAAAAAACCAAATGAATATGTGCAGCTGTGCAAAGCGGTTCCATGCAGCTTTCAAAAGTAAAACTTGAAAATTACACGAAAAGTACGCAATAAGTGACAGTGTGCCACACACACACACACACACATACCAAGACAGAAAGAAACAAAAAAAATATATAAAAATTGTAATAAAAGAAGCAACCGCAGATACGCGCGCGTTCAAATTCATATCTTTGGGGCTTTCACTTGAACTTTTTTTGTGAGAATTCTTTTTGCTATTTTTAAACTTGGTGATTTTCGGCATTTCGCTTTTCATTGCTACCCCACACACACACAGACATACACACACAGAGAGTCCTTGCTATATATAAAAGCGCACTGATAAGCGCAGCGAAAAAAGAATGTAAAGGAACAAATATTGTACAATATTTATTTTTGCATATTTGAACTGAGCGCAATGTAAGCAAGAATGGAGTGGGGCGAGCGCTAGCGAGTAAACGCAAGGACAACTTTGCCAAAGGATGTGGAAAAAATGTTGTATATGTATATTTCATGTAATATTTAAAAGCCGCCGCCGAAAAAAAAAAAGAAACAAGGAAAACGTTAACTTCGGTGGAACCGAAGCTTAAATACCCGTCACACGAATCTTTGAATAATTTATGTGTGATCATCAGTAGTTGCTATATACATTTATAAATATATATTTGAAAATAATTACTTTTTCATACAAATGTTCGAAAATAATCAATAAGTTTGTATGGGTGCCTTAGCTAAAAATGGGCGTGGCACCTTGGTTTTGATATTGAATGTCATTACAAGTGTTTTTACCCAAATTTGAGTGACTACATTCACAAATAATAGCTATTTTCATATAAAATTCGATATTGGGCGGAAAATTTGTATGGGGGCTATATCTAAAAATGGGCGTGGCAGCTTGGATTTGATATTGGATGACATCAGAAGTATTTCTTTCCAACTTCGAGTGACTACATTCATATATAATAGCTATTTTCATGCAAAAAAATTAGAAAAAAACGGTAAGTTTGTATGGGGGGCTATACTTTAAAATGGGCGTGGCACTTTGATTTTAACACTTGAACTGCTTAGGACTAAGAAAAGCTTAAGTTCCGAGTTTCAGGTCAATATCTTTAAAACTGAGCGAATGAATCGCATAAATACAGACAGACGGACGGACGGACAGACAGACAGACGGACATGGCTAGATCGACTCGTCTCGTCGTGCTGATCAAGAAATATATATACTTTATAGGGTCTACGACGTCTCCTTTAATGCGTTACAAACTTTCTGACAAAATGATAATACCCTCCCCACTATGTGTGGCGGGTATAAAAAAGAAATAATAAGAAAAAAATTTTTTTTATTCGGTTAAACCGTATTTTGATAACCTTAATATAAATTCTTAAATGTAACAAGTTTGTAATGTGTAGAGTGCATTTATTTGAGTTATTTGGCATTACGGCATTGTCTATATGAGGCAAAAGACCCTAAACCAATACGATTATCATATCATAAAGCTTATAAAAAATATACACATTAAATATGATCCTTCGTGATTGGCAAAGTATGCCTCAGGAACATCCAAAATTTTACATAACCTATAATGACCATTGGGGTCGGAGGAACAATGGTGAATGATGGAGTCAGCAACAAAATGGGTTTTAAATGGGCGTAGTGGTTCACACTTAATGAAGTTTAAGGTATAGTTTGCACTCAGAGAATGGCTTAAGTTGGAGACTAGGTTATAATTAAGCCAATGTCTAAGTTTAAAGTTAAGGTTATGGTTTACCTTAGAGTCTATGTGAGCATTTAGGTAAGGACAAGATAGGGTTCAGGATAGGGTAAGGTTTATGGCTTGAGTAAGGGTTAAAGTTGATGTTTAGACTAGGGTTTAGATTAGGGGTTTGGTTACGGCTTAGGGGAAGGGTTCAAGCTTGGGTTAAGTGAGTGCTACGGAGTAAAAATTAGGGGTTAGAATAAAATTTTAAAGAAAATCCCATATGGTAAGGTCTAATATTTGTTTATTTCTTTTCGCACAACTAAGCGTTGGGAGCTTGTAGCCTCTAAACTGTATGTGAAATTTATGAGCTTTCATTATAACTTTAAGCACAGCAGTCTGCAATAACATTATTTTAGACTGCTTGATCGAATACTATATGCGTCCGAAGCCAAATTACTGTTTTAAACGAAGATGAAGATAATGATGAGAATATGTCATTAAAATATATAAACGGAAAAACGGATTTAGTTTCAAGTGAAATCGAAAATGTTCAAGATCTGTTAGAAGTATTAGGCTACATAATTTCACATTAATTAGCAAATTTTCTCAATATTTTACAAACTTTTTAACAAATTCCAAATATTCAATTTTACAATTTAAATGTAGAGTATTAAAGGAAATGTAAGGACATTAAAAACAAAAAAAAAAAACATCAGCAATGCATATGAAAATTATTTGTTCGTTCGTTACATGTCCTGTGGTTGCTTTTATGTTTTTGTGTTACTCTTGTTGTATTTTTTTTCCGACTGTTGCATGCAGGATATGTTGATAAGACCACGTCCTTGCAATGCGTTGAGTGCTGCATACACTTGTAATGTTTCATTTATGCTTGCGTAAGTAATTTATAAGAATTTCCACAAGTTTTTTTTTTTTAAATTTTGTACTGTGGTGCACTCGTTATAACTGAAATTAACGAAACAAAAAATGTATGCATATACTTACATACATTTGTAGATATGAAAATCTTCAGAGAATTGGGTCAATGCAACTTGAGAGGATTTTATTTTGTATAAAAGTTATATACAGTCGATTGGGTACGTACATTTACATATATTGTAAATATGTATACAATAGTTACTTACATATGTATTAATATTTAAATTGTATATGTAGTATTTGTTGAGAAATGTTGGTTTTATATTTAAAAGAATAATATTTCAAATAAATTCAGTTTGTTAAAATTTTTCGTTTGAGGTTGCCTTTTTTGAGTGTAATAAAGAAGGTTTCTTTTGTAAACAAAGTTGGCAGTTTCGTTTGTAAAATTATTTTAAACTAATTGGGCTATATAATGAAAAAAAGTCTATATGCTAAAATGTATAATTCAAGCAATCTCAATAATCTACGCAGACAGAAAATACCAAGCACATTGTACTTAAAGCAAGCACATTTTTTAAATTTAAAAATATCAGATTAAGCACATTTAGGTATGTTTTTAAAAACGTTTCAGTGCTCTTTTCTTATTCTATAATTTAGCTTGATATAATTTGTACTTGCTTCAAGAACGAAATTAACTTATATTAAGAACGAATTGTTCTTACAAGAACGAATTGAACATGTGTCTAAAACGAATTGTGTTTATATTAGGAATAGTTGTACTGATACCAAGAACAAATTGTACTTGTTTCAAAAACGATTTGTACTTATATTAAGAATGATTTGTACTTAGATTAAGAACGAACTGAACTTAGGGGAGACCGGGCTATTAGAAACAAAGGAATTTTTAATTTGAATTGGCGAGCGTTGGTAATTAGCTAGATACTTGAAATTTAAACTGAAGATGGGTCTAAGGACCATAAACAAACGTTAGAGGTTTCGCAAAAATTTAGGGCAATGCAACAACATATTTTTCCTTCTAGATGTTGGCTCAAAAAATAGTATGCTCTTTTATCCAATGGGTACAGTGTATAATAAGATGTACCGAAGAGCCCAACCGTGAGCTAATCGGAACGGAAAATTTTATTTCATAAATCGATCAAAAATACCTATTTGTGATGCTCTGACAGTTAAACGCTCTACGTAGTTGTTGAGCAATGAATTTCCTAAAAGACAAACTATCGAATCGAATTGAAATCGTTGATATATGGCTACCAGTGGGGCTGAAACAAATTTTGTTCTGAGTAACCCAGGTCTCCCATATATCAATATGAACAAATAGAACTTATATTATGAATGAATTGAACGTACATTAAGAACGAATTTAACTTTTGTTAAGAATAAAATGAATTTGAATCAACAACAAATTGTACTTGAATCAAGAACGAATTCAATTTACATTAAGAACGAATTGTACTTATCATTAATTTCATATCATAAATATAGTAAAATCGGATAGTTCCTAATAAGCATATGAAACATATATTTTCTTCCACTTAAATATATATTAGTTTACATATGTATATGAATATTCAATTCATTTATTTAAATTCTTCTTCTAATAAATTTTCTGTATGAACTTGTTGTGTCCTATATGTTCAAAATCAAGTGTTATTTGTATAATCGTTCTTAAATCAAGAAGATTTGTTCTTACACACTTTAAAACGGACAAACAAACATAAAAAAACAAAAAAATTGATAATTAATTAATTTGTAAGAGTGTAGATCTTTTTTATTTACCTCTTTGTCTAGTCATTTTGCAATGTAAGCTTTTGAAATTTTAATTAAGCACGATTGTTCTCAAAACAAGCACATTGTGCATAATACAAGAAACATTATTAACATTCGTGCTTGCCATAACCTATATTCTTAAATCAAGTACAAACGTTCTTAGTTTCCTAACAGCGATTTTTATACCCGTTAAGCACAGAGTGAAACGGCTATTCAGTTTGACGAAGATTGCAACGCATTGAAGGGGACATCGGAGACCCCATAAAAATTATATATATTATTGATCAGCTCGATGAGACGAATCGATTTAGCCATGTCCGTCTGTCTGTCCGTCTGTCCGTCTGTCTGTCCGTCGGTCTGTTGCGATGGCTGTTACTTGAAAGTTTAAAGATATTGACCTGAAATTTTAAACTTAAGCTTTTTGTGCTCCTAGTTAATTTGTATACCAGAACCAAGGTGCCACGCCCATTTTTAGATATAACGCCCCATACAAACTTACCACTTTTCGACTTTTTGTATGAAAATAGTTATTATTTATGAATGCTTTTACTACAATATGGGGTAAAAATACTTCTTATGGCATCCAATATCAAAGAATGTTGCCACGCCCATTTTCAGATATAGCCCCAACACAAACTTACCACTTTTTCGACTTTTTGTATGAAAATAGTTTTTCATCCAATGTCATATCTAAGGCTCCACGCCCATTTTTTATGTACCTCCCCCCATACAAACTTACCGCCCATTTTCAAGTTTTTATATGAAAACATTTATTATTTCTGAATGAATTCAATTAAACTTGGTAAAATCAATTCCAATGTCCGCCCAAGTGAACACTTTCGATATGGAAGTAGGATCGGCAAATATAACATAAAGCCTCCATACAAAATTTGACCAAATTTATCGTGAAATTTAATCTAAGCACCTGGTGAACATATAAACTATTAAAAGTGTTGTGTAACGGGTATTTCAGCTTCGGTTCCACCGAAGTTAACGTTTTCTTGTTTTTATTTTTAAAAATTTACGTAATGAAAAAAAAAAAAATTAAAACTTCATCTGCCCAGTACTTATCAGTAGCTGCACAGCAACTCTAGTAAATGAAGTTCAGTCAGTTACTGCATAACACCAACAAAATGTTAAGCTCAGCAAAATTTTGATACCAGCAGATTTATCCATACCTTACACACACATACACACACTCCACACGTATACAAATATATAGAAACAAATTTTACATTTTCATATGGTCGAAAAATTGCCGACCAGCAAAACTAAAGTTAACAACAAAATGGCATTTTGCACCTGACGAA
>JAEIFJ010001850.1:0-12687 GCA_018903435.1 Leucophenga varia
AACGATCCAATATTTTCCCAAGCCAGACTTTTCAAAACCATTTTACTAACTACAGATGCAAGCAACTATGCAATGGTGCAATACTATCCCAAGGACACATTGGTTCGGACAAACCTTTATGTTTTACGCAAGCCGTACCCTTAATGACACTGAATGCAATTATTCTACCCTACAGAAAAAGAACTGCTTTGATACTTGGGCAGTCAAGTATTGGGTATGCCTATTTGGACCTCAAGTTCACTATAATCACAGATCACAAACCTCACACCGGCTCCTTAGTTTAAAAGAACCAAACTCAAAACTAATTCTAGTGGAAGTTACAGAAGCTTGAAGAATACGATTATACTACTTAACCCTGAAAAGGCGCTTGAATAATACTAATGCAGACCTCTAAGCTGTATGAGTAAAATTGATATAAATATAATTGACGAGACATCTAACCAAGCTACAGACGGAAATACCATACCTCCAGCTGATGAAAACGCGGATGATGGCCACTCGCATTTCAGAAAAACCTTTTAAACAATTTTAATACCCAACTCGTTCTGGAAGGAAGGTACAAGCCCTGACACTAAAGCAAGATCTCATTTAAATATAAAGTACGACACACGATAATAGAACCAGCTTACACAGACGCGATGTGTTAAAATTCTCAGAAACATACCTAAACCAAAGAGAGTTATAGCAATATTCTGGTGGCGATGCTACATTTAAAATATTACAAAATATACTCTCTAAATTTTGCAAAATAAGAAGAATTTTTCCAAACCAATTAGATCTTGCAAAGCTTCATACAAGACCTTAAATAAAATGATCAACAAGATGAATTGATAGCAACATACCACAAAATAACAATCACCGTGGCAATGATGAGTCGTATCTACATTTAAAACGAGCAATATTACTTTCCAAATATGAAGCAGAAAATAACCCAAACAATACAATTAACAATTGCGATGTATACTACAAACTCTAAAAATACGACAGACAACCGCAGGAAATAGAATACCGATTCACAGAATCACCTTTAAAACCTATGGATATTCTTCACTTTATAGATGTCTATTCTATTAACAACCAAGAAATCTTAACGATAATGAACAAATTCTCGAAATATGCACAAAGGATACCACGCTACCTGCAAAGAGATAGCTTAAATATAAATAAAATCACTCAGAGAGATTTTATAGTCTCGCATGGTATACCTAAAAAATAGTATGCGATCAAGGCCCAGAATTTTCGTAGAATATATATTTAAAGACTTTTTGCGCACAATACAATATAGACTTACACATTACATCATTCCAGCAATCATCAAGTAACTCTCCCGTCGGGCGTTTGCATTCGACTTTAACCAGAAATATACAGAATAATTCATAATAAAAGAAAAGAGTTAAAATTGAACATGGACCACAATGATATTTTGCAGAAGCCTTAATTAGCACAACAATTCAATACGTTGCAACTAAGCTTCTACCCTACAGAACTTTTCTATCTGTAAAACTCACAATTTTAATAAAACAATACAATATAATAATCATCATGAATATTTAGAAATTCACAAATAAATTCAGGAAAAACTTTATCAGAAATAAGGAAATATTTTTGAACAACAAACTTTACAAAAGAATATCCAAACTTAACCCAAAATAGAGAACAACAAACAGATTGGAAATGAACGATATAGTATTTAGAAAAGAGAACAGACGAAATAAATTGATATTTGAGGATTCACCAAACAGAAGCACAAAGTAAACAAGATAACAAAAAAACATTACAACAATAAAAAATCCCAAAATTCACTAAAGTCCAAAAATAAAAACCATGAGTAAAGAAACCCCCTAATAACATTGAATAATGCATTTTAGGTCGTGGGCGCAAATATTAGATATTCAACATATAAACACAATATGATAGAAGGTTTAATAACATTACAAAATTACAAAAATTCTTTAGAAAATGAACATAAAATTCTTAACAACTATTATTTTTAAAAATATATACAAAATAAAATTTTCCAAGATGAAAACAAAAATAAAAACTATGCAATACATTAACAGAATCAAATTATAATGTCGATATCCTTTATAATCACCGGTCAACATGGCAGCACTAGATATTGTGCCCAGGTTGTATTGGGAAGAATGAATGTTTTCTTTTATTTTGTTTCATTTTTTAAATTAATACAATATAATAAACTGAAACAATTGATACAGTATCCAAGATTAAACATATACTCATTGTTCAAATGAAGCATATTGTTTAAGTTGTATTTAGCTTCTAGAATTCCAATTGTAAACAAAGATTTGTAATTCCATTGCCCGATAATAAACAAATGTATAAACTACAACAATTCAACACTACATCAATATACAACGCCTTTAATATTAATAACCTTCATCATAATAAGCATCGCAACGGTAATATCACTTAACGGGAAACGTTCAAAAACCATCTTATACCGAGCTAACACGGCCATCGATGATGTAGAAGCTGGCCACATACACCGCCAATTCCATCACTGTGGCCATCGGCTTTAAATGTCTAAAGGGAGGAGGTTACCGCTTCACTACAACCACCCTCGCAGGCGACTATCATTTCAGCCCCAGCCTCACATGAGCTCCAAGCAACAACAATGACAACAGCGAAGAGTTCGTCCACCGCAAGCTGCAGCTCAGCAGTTTCTGATTAAACATTAAGTTAGCATAGAATATAATATAATACAAGCATTCAACTGTCCCAGCATTACAATGTTTTCAAAATAAACAAAAAGTTGTAAAAAAGAAAATGAAGTTTCAGTCTTAAACCTGAAGTCTTGGTGTTTTATTGAGTAACTCGGGTCAACGAAAGAGGTGTTGATTAAAGATACAAGACGTCAGCCAGTAAGAGACTCTCAGGAGGCCTTTGGGGTGATCTTAGCCGATAGAGATTTTTGGCAATCAGACCTGTCTCTGCGCCCGGAGCCAACCTTATCAAAGAGTAATCGTTGAGCTCTGTTGCCACTCTTCTGGACACCAATGGCGCAGCTCACTATTTTCGGCTATAATAAATTGTCCGGAACTTGATAGACTGTTAATAGATAATAGCTTATTTTTTATTTTTATTGCAATGAATTTATACGCCATTAGAATTTAAAGTTGCGACAATTAATTGGTAACTTGGGTGTTTTTACTTACTTTGCATGATGCAAGGCGGGCGGTAATGTTAACGCCTAAATTTAAATTAGTGTTGGCTTTTGGTCACTAAAGGGCGTTAACGTTTCCACCGTCTTGTGCTACTCTACTCTTTTAGCTACTTTCTCTGTTGAGTTAGTTGAAAAACTACCGCAGATACGATCCTTTACACCCGCAAAACAAAAAGTTGTAATTTTTATATACGCAATTGTGTACTTTTAATCGTTTTTATATCTTATTAAATAAAGCGTGCGCGATAGTGCAATTTAAAATTAAAAACAAACAACAACGCGTGTTTTCTTTGGTGGAAAATTAATGTTTTTTCGGCAAGAAGTTTTCCCCAGCTAGTCGCAGCCGGCACTTATTAGTTGTGCTTATTGGAGAAGCAGCTACAACCAGTAACAGACAAAAGTGCAAAAACAATAGCTAAAGCTATTTTCGAAAATTTTGTGTTAAAGTACGGTCCTATGAAGACGTTCATAGCAGACATGGAGTACTGAATATAAAAATTCGCTCATAAATGACTTGTGCAAATACATGAATATAACTAATATTCACTCAACAGCACATCATCACTAGACTGTAGGAACAGTTGAAAGAAGTCATAGAACATTCAATGAATTTATTCGCTCATACATTTCAATTGACAAAGATGATTGGGATATATAGTTGAATTATTTCACCTATTGTTTCAACACTACTCCATCAACAGTACACGAATACTGTCCATATGAACTTGTTTTTAGTAGATTACCAAAACAGTTCACGGAATTCAATAATATAACTAAAATAGATCCTATATATAACATAGATGATTACGCTAAAGAATTTAAGTTTAGATTAGAAATAGCATATAAAAGAGCACAAACTTTAATATCTATAGAAAAAGAAAAGAGAAACAAGAAGAAGCGTTAGCTTCGGTAGAACCGAAGCTCAAATACCCACCACACAAAATTTGTATGATCATCAGTGACCTACATTATTTTCCCGCAAAGAGGGTTGGGTGGGGCCATCTCAAGTTGGGGCTCACATTAGAAGTATATATGTAAAATTTTACATAACATAGCAAAAAATTTCTTGAAAAAAAAAAAAAAGTAGGTTGTATAGGGTCTGTAAGTTATAGCGACCCGATCCTTGTCATATCGGTAGTACATTTAAAGGATGACAGTAGGGGTGATTTTACCCAGATTGGAGTGAATATCTTCATAAATAAGAACTATTTTCTTACAAATATGGGCGGTATATATGTATGGGGACTATACCTCTAAATGGACTGGCATCTTGGCATTAATATTAGATGACATGTGTTTTAACTCAATCAGTAGTCGTTCAAAATCATCCTAATACTATTTTTAAAAAATAAAAAAGTTTAAAAATTCTAGCTGGGGGCTTCCAAAAATGGGCGGTTTAAGTCAAAACCTTAAGTTTCAAATTTCAGCTCCAATTCTCTTAATAATTTTTACCGAAAAAATGCAAAGAAAAAAAACAGAGGCAGACGGACAGACAGACGGACATAGCGCCAGATCGATTCGTCTCGTCGAGCTGATCAATAATATATATACTTTATGTGGTCTCCGATGCATCCTTTAATGCGTTACAAACTTTCCGACAAACTGAATATACCACATATTCACACTTATGTGTGGCGGGTATAAAAAAAAATATAAAAAAGACAAATGACAAAAAATTGGAAATTGAAACATTAGTTATGTTACATAATGAAACAGCACATAAATTAGAAAATAAATATTTTAGGACCATATAAAGTTATAAGAATAGAAGATAGGAATAATATAAAAATAGATGTAGAAAGATAAAACCACAAATAGTTAATAAGAATAGGCTAAAAATATTCCAAAAGTAGTTTAGCTCGAGCATAGGATATATTACATTTTTAGGTCTAATCAACCAAAATTTAATATAACAAAACAATAAAAAAAAAAAAAACAATAAATACATAATAAAAATTCAAAACTATATATTCTTATATATATTCTTTTTTATCCTTAACTTTTTTATTAATACATGTATATATAATTCATCATAAAAAAAAAAAAAAAATATACATTTTCACGTTTAAAAAAAAAAAAATTGTACAAAAATTAAAATTAAAATAAAAAAAATCTAAATAAATAAATAATGAATTAAAATAAAAATAATAAAATTAATTAAAATAACTACATATATATATATATTACGTTATTTTTAAAAAAGGAGGGAGATGTAGTATGCACATATATTAAACAGCAATACTTTGTCGTCATGTAAACAATCATAAATTGAACTCAAGTGACCAGCACATTTCAAGTGCAATGAAATATGATCGCACTTGAATGTAGCTGGCAACGGCCAAAGCATAGTCAGCATAATTGCCCGGCTATTGACCGTTTAAATAACAATGTATATGCTAATACTCTCTGCCCTTCTGCAACGTCTCCGTTGCTTTATATATATATTATTATATACTATGTACGCTGCTGCTCTGCCGTCGGCTTCGCTGACGTAGCAGCGCGCAGCTTAGCTAAGTTCAAACTCTAAGAACAAAATGTATTCACTTCTAAGCAATCTTTTAATATACACGACTTGAACTATTGTGTGCAAGTCTCAACAACAAATAAAATAAAACTGTTTCAATTATTACAATCTACCGACGCGGCAATAGATCCCAATCCATATTAATTTAAATTAACATAATATTCCTTTCATACTTTCTTGTTTTTCACTGCATGTGTTTTAAGTTCCTTCATTGGAATGTTAACGCAAATAAATGCCACCATACAAACTTACCGCCCATTTTAAAATAGGGTAAAAACACTTCTTATATCATCCAATTCCAACACCAAGATGAGACGCCCACTTTAATCTATAGCCCCAATACAAACTTACCGATTATTTTTGAACTTTTGTATGACAAATTAATTATTTTCAAATATATATGTATAAATTTTTATAAGCCACTGATGATCACACATAAACTATTGAAAGATTCGTGTGACGGGTATTTCAGCTTCGGTTCCACCAAAGCTTACGTTTTTCCCTTGTTTTATTGCTACCTTCCACACCCAAACATGATCTCTTTAACTTTATTGGCCGACAGGTGGCATCCATATCGGCGATAGATATCAAAAGTTTTGAAGGTTCAAACATATGTGTGGGGCTTTTAATGGCCGATAAATGGCAGCCATATCGGCGTTAGATGGTCGACTGCGCTTAAAAAATTTTTTTCCTATATAGCGCATTCGGTAATCTACCGTCGATATGGATGCCATCTGTCGGCTAATAGTAACAATGTAAAAGTGATCATATGGGAGTGGCAGGTTGCAATTAAAACAAGGAAATGGTTAACTTCTGTGAAGCCTTATCTGAAATACCTGTTACAAAACACTTTTAACAGTTTGTATGTTCGCTAGGTGCTTAGATTAAATTTCACGATGGATTTGGTCAAATTTTGCATGGAGACTTTATGATATATTAGCCCGATCTTGACCATATCGATAGTTTCCACTTAACCATATCGATAGTTTTCACTTTTGATTTTACCAAAATTTAATTGAATTTATTAAAAAATAAATATTTTCATACAAACACTCGAAAATAGGGAGGTACATTTGGATGGGAGCTATGCCTTTAAAAGCGCGGGGCACTTTGACTCAGACATTCAAACTGCCAAGGACCAAAAAAGCTAAAGTTTAAAATTTCATGTCAATATCTTAAAAGCATTCTGAGAAAACGCATCTCAACAGACAGACAGACGGACATAGCTAAATCGATTCGTCTCATCGAGCAGATCATTAATATATATACTTTATGGGGTCTGTGATGCCTCCTTTAATGCGTTACAAACTTTCGGACAAACTGAATATACCCGTTTACTCTATGTATAACGTGTATAAAAACACTTAAAATAGAAATACAAACATGGAAAACGCTAATCGAATAAAATGCAGAAATGCAGACAGACGGACATGGCTAGATCGACTTGTCTCTAATTTAAGTGTAATAATAAGAAAAGTTTGTAACATTCATAATAAACAGTCCATTATCTTCAAAACTGGGCGAATAAATGGCGCATCAACAGACGGCTATATACTGATAACTTGAGTTTAGGAAAAGTTACGATTTTGGTTCAAACAGATTCTTAATATACAAAAAAGAAAAAAGAGTAGAATAAAACCCCATTTTCACTTTTTATACCCATTTTAAGCTTACCTGTCGCTCCTTCTAGAGCAACGTGGCTATGTCCCTTACTAAATTTTTTGATTTAAGAATAAAGTTTCAATTAACATTATCACTTTATGGCCAGTTCTCGCGTTTTGTTCATGTATTGAAGTGTGGTCACTCTGTTCTGTTTTGACATTTCATTTAATATACGTTTTGAGTATTAGGCAATATGTTGTGTTGCTACACAAAATGTATTAATAAGAAAAAGTATGATAACTCGAGTTATCGTTTCATCTGTTGTTGGCTCTGTGAAGAAACTGTTCACATTAAATGCGCTGGCCTAAATGGAACTATCTTCGATCGCCTGACGATACTTGATGCTGATAAGCCTGGTGGCTTACGTTGGTCTTGTCCGCGCTGTTTTCAACTTGAAGGAGACTTTGCCCGTATGTTTAATACGGTACGAAATAGTGTATCAGCTATTGACAAGAAATATTAAGCAGCTTTCCGTCGAGTTGAATAACCAAATGAAAATTTTTGGCGAATACAATTTTCTTCAATCTCCTAAAAGAAAGAAGACAAAGCCTGTGGATTTACCATCAACTTCTGCTTTAACGACTACGTCGTCTGATGCGCCATTGATTATCTTGTCAACAACACCGGTGCCTTCTAACGCATGCTCAGTTGATATTGAGCCAACTCAACAGACTCAACAGACTCAGAATCCGACGCCTGTTATTTTGATTAGTCCTGATGTCGATACCGCTCCGAGGACCACAACAGCTGTAACTAACCCGGAACTAAACTCACCGATTCTGCAACCATCTGTTGGACCTAAGCTGAATAACGTCGATGATACTTCAGATAGTGCTGTTCTTAGAACAAATGTTCGTTTAAAACCAACTACTAACCAACTACCACGCAAAACACATTTTTGTGTCACGGTTTACTGACTCAACAACTGCGGAGGACATTTTGGAGTACGTTGCATCTAAGAGTTGCATTTCGGCATCGAGTGTCGCTGTACAAAAATTTAATTTTAACTACTCCAGAAACATTGCCTCATTTAAGCTCAGTGTACCTTTTGAGTTTTTTGATACTCTTTGCTGTTCCAGTTTTTGGCCTCAGTTTACAATGGTCAAAGAATATGTGCCAAAAAGGAGACCTGCGTCTACTCGTCGCTGTTGTACCACGTCCTTTGGCTGTATCTTCACAAACTGCATCATATTTAACATGTCGAACACAAACGAGTAGTATTTGACAACACTATGTCAAATGTTATTGAAGTTCTTTCGGGTGTGCCTCAGGGTAGTCACTTAGGGCCTCTACTATTCGTACTTTTCATTAACGACCTCCCAGATATTATATCTTTTAGCCATACATTAATGTTTGCGGACGACGTTAAGCTGTGTTTCAGCTACAATAACTTGGTTGCCCATGAACAATTGCAAACAGATCTAAATGCTCTTTTATCTCTGGTGTCAGAGAAATGGTTTGGTTTTGAATTCCGCTAAAATGCAAAGTAATGACTTTTTGCCGTAGAAACCCTTATATAATAGAATATTTTTTGGAAAATGTTGCACTGCAGCGTGTTTCTTCGATTCATGATCTTGGTGTTCTTTTCGACCAAAAGCTTGTTTTTTTCTTCTCACATTGATATAGTTTGTAATAAGGCTATGGGATTGCTTGGCTTTATTAAACGTTGGTCAAAAGAATTTAATGACCCGTATATAACTAAACTGTTATTCACCTCATTAGTTCGCCCAATACTTGAGTATGCCTTTTGTGTTTGGAATCCGCAATATACTACGTATAAAATACAGTTGGAATCAGTACAAAAACAGTTTCTTCTTTTTTGCCTTACGAAATCTCGGTTGGAGTACACATATTAACTTACCACCTTATACGCATCGACTTAACTTAATAAATCTACCAACACTTGAACAACGCAGAAATACGCTTGGTGTTATATTCATCCAGAAGCTAATAGATGGTGATATTGATTCACCCTTCTTATTAAAATTGCTAAATTTTACTATTCCTTCCCGTATAACGAGAAATTATTCTCTACTGCACCTACATACTTGCACAACAAATTACGCATGCAATGATCCTTTCCGAGTTTTGTGTGCTACATATAATAGTGTTTACCAGTTAAATCTTGTCTCTCCAGGCCTCCCATTAAATTTAATTAGAAATGCTCTAAATTATATTAATGTTTAAATAAGTAGTATAAGCAGCATCTTTATTTTTATATGCTAGTTGCTAAATTATAATAAATAAATAAATAAATAAATAAATAAATAAAGGAAAAGTCCTCAGAGCGGTTTTCGCTCTTCTACGATATTTGAAAACATATTGCCAGTACACGCCAGAATACATTACAATACAGATTTAACAATGAATATCTCAATCAAAAGAAATGTTTTTATTCAAGAAGCAACCCAAGCTACTTTTCGAAAGAAAGCTTGTCCTATTACAGTACAATCCCAAATTATCCAATAAGTTGCTAACATGTTTTCCCTACACTACCAATTCTGCGAACAAACGCAAACCGAAACAAGAAAAAGCGTTAACTTCGGTAGAACCGAAGCTTAAATACCCGTCACACGAATCTTTAAAGAGTTTATGTGTCATCACCATTGGTCACCCAAGTTTACACACAATAATAATTTCAAATTTTGAGCTAAAAATACAGATATGTATAACAACATATTTCTCGAAAATATCTGGAAATAGGCGGTAAGTTTGTATGGAAGAAACACCTAAAAATGGTCGTGGCACCATGAGTTTTTACCCAATATGGAGTAAATTCATGAATAAATAATAACCATTTTGATACAAAAATTCGAAAATGGACGGAAAGTTTGTATGGGACTATACCAAAAATGGGAGTGGCACATCTGATATGACATTGGATGACATTACAAGTGTTTTTAGCCAAATTGGAGTGAATATATGCAGAAATAATAACTATTTTCATACAAAAAATCAGAAAAAACGGACAGTTTATATGGGGGCATGTAAGAGGGCGTGGCATCTTGGTTTTAACACTGGATGAAAAGGAATGTTTTTACTCAATTGGGAGCGAATACATTCATAAATACTTAGAATTTTTATACAAAAAAACAAAAAAACGGTAAGTTTGTATGGGGGCTATACCTAAAAATGGGCGTGGCCGAGAAAAGCTTAAGTTCCAAATTTCAGCTTAATATCTTTATATATTCAACAAAAAAAGATGCCTAGAAATATACAGACTAGATCGATTCGTCTCGTCGAGCTGATCAAGAATGTATGTATATACTTTATGGGGTCTACGATGTCTCCCTTCAATGCGTTACAAACTTTCATATAAACTGGATATTCCCTTCAGACTATGTGTGGCGGGTATAAAAAATAACATTTAAATTATTCTCAAATTTTATAATAAGCAATCACTAAGTAATTACCTTTCGTTTCCTGCAATAATCATAATTTTGCCAACAGGATATTTTTTAGATACTGTCATCATACTGTCGTAAAAATAAGGTGAAATTGGATCATTATTAATGTATATTGGAGATTTTTTGTTATACATTAATATAGTCTTAGAACGCTGTGGTTGGTTCATTTTCGTTTTTTGATGAATTACAATTGTTCTGTAGTCCAGTGGCCAAATCTAAAAAAGATTAAATGGTATTTTAATATTATAATTTTTTTTCTTTATCATCATTTTATCTAGGATTAGATTAGGCAGATATATATTGCCATTCCATTGAGACAATATCAGTGTAAGATATAATCAAACATGATCAGCCTTACTAATACTAGTAATTTATTTTTCAAACTAATAAATATTTAGTAACGCTTTTTTTGAAATAGAATATTATAACTGTTATATCAATATTTCAATATTTCAATATTTCAATATTTCAGAAACAGAAATAGGTTGGTTAGAAAGAATCCCACGAGATGTTGTAATATTTGTAAACTAGTGTTATATAAAAATGTTCAAAGTGGAAAAAAAATAAAAAATCTCTCCACAGATTATTTTATTTTTTTGATTTTTCCCATCTATCAACATTGTAAATTAAGAATCTTGAATAATTTTCCAGGTGTACAATTTTTTATTTAAATTTGGTTAAGGCGTATGTTCAGTATTAATATAAATTTTTTTTTTTTTTTTTTGGAATTCATTTGTTTTTGTTAACTGCGCTGCTTCGCAATCTTGAACAATAGTTGCGCTTCATCGTTGTCAAAATCAATTATCATAGTAATTTCAGTAAAAGAAGAGAGTTACCCGATATTGCAAAATTGATAGTAAAAAGTTTATCGGTGATTTTTCTTATTCAACCAGCGTCAACAAAATAATATTAGATCATTTTGTAAGCCGCTCTGTCTTGTGCATCTACTCTTGTTCCAATTCATTACAGGTCTTCTACGGCGGATAGCAACTAGAAAACAATTTTCTAGCAACCTTACAGCAGTAGCATTTAACTGCTAATGCCCATACATAGATTTATGAAATATAGTTGTAACGTTCAATACACCTTTTTCATTTATTTAAAAATGTTCATACGTACACTCCTCTACCCCCTTCATAATAGTGTAACGGGTATATTCAGTTTGTCGGAAAGTTTGTAACACATTAAAGAAGACGTCGCAGACCCCATAAAGTATATGTGTATATATATTTTTGATCAGCTCAATGAGACGAGTCGATCTAGAAATGTCCTCTCTCTGTCCGTCTATTTGCTACGCGATTCATTCTCTTAGCTTTGAAGATATTTAACTAAAATTTTAAACTTAAGCTTTTCTCGGCAATGACCCTTATTAAAACTTACGGCCTTTTTAAGCTATTTTGTATAAAAATATGTATTATTTATAAATGTATTCACTCCAAATTAGGTAAAAACACTAAAAACAAACAACTCCAAAACAAAGTTGATACACCCATTTTTAGCTATAGTCCCAATAAAAACGTTCCGATTATTTTCAAAATATTGTATGAAAATAGTTATTGTTTATATACTATTGTTAACGCCAAAATTTGAATTCATGGTGGAATTCATTTTCTTAAATTGCGCGCTAATGTTGCCGTCCGTCTGCTCTCTTGCGCTCTCTAGTTTTAAGTAAAGTTCAGTTGCAAAAACCCCGCAAACTTCCCACCCCCGCTTTATTTTTTTATTCGAATTGTACATTTTTAAATACTTTTTTGAAATAAAACGGAGTTTGAGTGCTCGTTTTTAATTTTATTATCGTATATATATATCAACTGCAATCGTGTTTTTTTTATATTTCTGGGGTACGGTCGAGTGACTTTTATTTCCAGGTACAACTTAGCATTTTTGGCTCCCGAATATATCTACCGGCA
>JAEIFJ010001852.1:0-14967 GCA_018903435.1 Leucophenga varia
TGTAAATGCCGATCTATGAGAAAAGTTTTATTAACGAAAATTATTCACGTTAATTATTTACTTTAATTATTTACGACAAGTTTTGCTAAAAGGATCTGATCAGCTGACTTTGCTATCATAAACGTCTATTTATAGATTTATAAAATTAAGAAATTGATATTCACTATAACTTATTCATATATTTCTTTGTTTTTACTTATAATTTGAAGAAATTGTTCTCTTAAATTATTATTATTCCTTTATCAAAATTATAAAATTTACAAAATGTTGTTGTAGACAGATGTATAAATTTAACCATATGAAAAAATATAGATTGATTGACCATTTACGAAGTGTCCATCGGAATCTTGATAGTGAATAAAAGGGATGCACTAATCGTTCTCGTAGTAATTTTTTCGACTCCTCCCAGTTCTAATGGTTCAGTGTCTGGAAGCTGAATCCCTTCTGGTATATTCCACATAATGTTTTGTATATGTTGTTGGAACTGGAACGATGGGTAAAAGGCTCCTATGACCCTTTAAGTTCCAGATCACTTCAATTATGTCACGCTGCAAAGGTTCGATCGCGTCCATACCCATTGATAGCGTTTCAAATGTGGATAAAAAACAGCAAAATTGTGTTGATCATTTAGAGCACTGGGTAGCTCGTACAATGTTTTGTTGATTAATTGAAAATTATTCCATATGACTTCATAATTTTTTTCATCATCAAAGTCATCATTTCCTTGACTCAATTCAACCTTTTGCAATAGTATGTTGGCATGTTCCTCATCCGTTTAGCCAAATAATGAATGAATCATGCCGCCAACGAATTCCAGTGGTGCTCTTGGAATACGTTGCCTTTTTCTCATTTGGTTTTGTATAATTATCTGATCATTTTGTCGTAATCTTTTTTCCTTATTTGCCAACAATGTAAAAATTGCTTCTGAATATATATCGTTTGGTAGTTTCGTTCTCATAGCTAATACAGTAGACCAGGATGCTTCGATACGATATTTAAATTCCCAATAGTCCTTTAGATCAGCATGAATTATGATATTCCAAGTTATTCTAGTAAGACCTATCAAGCCTTCGTATTTGAAAACATCCCTGCCTTATTATTAATATTGACAATTTTTTGATAATATACATTATGAACTACATATAGAAAAGTTAAAGTTATAGTTAAAAAAAAAAATTCAATAATAAAGTGACCAGGTGTTAATACTTGAAAATCATTCGGATAGTCAGGAGTTATTGGCCTGGAATACCATTTCTATTTGCACCATTAAAGTTGAAATTTCCTTATAAGTCAAAGTCCCCTCTGAAACTCTAGTAAAGTGTTTTTTACTGTTTTAACGCATGCTTTCCATATTTTTCCCACATGAGGTGATTTTTCAGGAATGTTAGCCCATTCAATTTGTCGCTGAGTGCATACATTTTCAACTTCTTTTTTATGTTCCTGCTTTTAAAATAATTGGTATATTTTATTCGAGATATTTGCAGCTCCAATGAAATTCGTTCCCTTGTCTGAATAAAAGTTTTGCGGACAACTACGTCTACCAATAAATCGCTTTAGTGTCCCTAACAAAGCTGCAGATGTCATGTCTGATGCTACTTCTAAATGTACTGCTTTGGTACCAAAACACACAAACACACATACATACGCCTCTTCGATCTTTTTACCCTTTAACTTTATAGTGTATCAAAATAGGACCAAGAAAATCATTTCCTACATTTAATATTCTGTAAGATTACCCATTAGCTGATGTATAGGCCTTGGATGAGCTTTAAAACATCTGTAGCACGACTTCACCACTTGGGTCATTAACTGTTTACCCCTTATAACCCAAAATTGTTGCCTCATAATTGCAAGTAACCCTTGCGGACCAACTTGAAGATGCATGTTATCTAAATGTATAGCTAGAAGCTTTATCCACTGATCTGTATAAGGCAATAATATGGGGTATTTGGCTTCGAATTCTATATATAAAATTTCACCATAGTGATTTATCGACATACAGAACTGCTCCATATGTTTTCATATTCACATCACTAAAGCCATGCAGCTCAATTATATTAGGATTAATTATATTTAAATTTCTTGGAATTTTTATTCTATCCAATATATATAGTTCTTTTTAAATGTTTTCCCACTTTTGATTAATTACTCCTAAAACAATATCATCCCAATCTAACTTAGACTTCCATAATTCCTACAGCAGTATTTTTGTAGTCACTGTTACAGGATTCATCAATCCTAACGATTTGATCCGTTGGGATTGGTGAATCCGATATGTATCAGTTACCCAGGATACAACTAATGCCTTAATAGAATTTTATTGATCTTATTCAAAATCTAACTGCAATCCTCTTTCATCCTCTGAAATGTCTTTTAAGAACTCTTTATTTTTAGAACACCATTTTCTTAAATGAAATCCGCTACTTTTTATAGTTTCAGAAAGTTGTGTCTGAATTTTCTTCAATTCTACCAAACTATTTGATCCTGTCGTAAGGTCATCCATATAAAAGTCATGTTTTATTATATTGTATCTGCCACTTTTAACAACTTGGAGGCATTTTACTGCTAAGTATGGCGCTGCTGCTGTCTCATATTTAACTGTTTTTAATGCATATATTTTAAAGAGCTCTTGTGAGTTCCAACGCCAAAATATTAGTTGAAACTTTTGATCTTCCTTTCTTCGCACCCAAATTTGCCTATACATTTTTTCGATACCAACGGACATTACATATGGATGTTTTTGAAATCTCAGTAAGATGTTCAAAAGGTCAGAAAATGGCAACTCATTAAGTGAAACATTGATGTTTGTTTTACAGGAAGCATCAAATACTAACCGTTGCTTAGTTGTGCTAAACACACAGTGGTGCGGTAAATATTTAGCCTCAAGTTAAGTTTTATTCGAGATCTCTTCCATGTGACCTAATTATACCCTGTATCCAAAAGGGTAAAAGGGTATATTAAGATTGTGCGAATGTATGTAACAGACAGAAGGAGGCAAGATAGACCCTATAAAGTATATATATTCTTGATCAGCATTAGAAGGGGAGTCGAACTAGATATGTCTGTCTGTCCGTCCGTATGTCCGTCCGTCATGCTGTCTGCCGTACGAAAACGATTTTTTCGGAGATTTTAAGAGGTACAGCTTTCAAAATTGAAACTTAGACTCTCCTAGACCGTCAAGTGTGCACCCATTTTAAGGAGTACCCCCCATACAAATCTACCCAAAATTTTAGGGTTTTGCATAAAAACGTCATTGTTTTTTATTCTAGAAAATTCAAATTTAGTATAAATTATGTCTATGATAGTCCCAATAAAATATCCCAATATGGGTTGGACCAACAAAGTTTTAGGTATAGCCCCCATACAAATTAACCCCAAAATTTTGGGTTTTTACATAAAAACGTCATTGTTTTTTATTCTAGAAATTTCAAATTAAGTATAAATTATGTCTATGATAGTCCCAATAAAATAAACCAATATGGGTTGGACCAACAAAATTTTAGGTATAGCTCCCATACAAACTCACCCAAAATATTGAGTTTTTACATAAAAAGTCATTGTTTTTTATTCTAGGAAGTTCAAATTTATTACAAATTATGTCTATGGTAGTCCCAATGAAATAGACCAATATGGGTAGGCCCAACAAAATTTTAGGTATAACCCCATACAAAGATATACCCGATTTTTTAAGTTTTTCTACGAAAATCCAATTCAATGAGGTATGGTCGTAAAATAGAACCTAACTTAAGGTACATATAGATTGGGTACAGGGTATCTTGCAGTCGAGCATAGTCGACTTCAGCGTTCTTTCTTGTTATTTATGAACGTTTTTACTACAAATTGGTTAAAAACACTTTTAATGGCATCCAATATGAGAAGAAAGGTGCCACGCTCATTTTAAGATATAGCCCCCATACAAACTTACCACTTTCTTCGATTTTTTGTTTGAAAATAGTTATTATTTATTAATGTATTTACTTCAAATTGGGTAAAAACACTTCTTATGGCATTCAATATCAAAATAATGGTGCCACGCCCATTTTTCATATGGCCCCCATACAAAGCTAGCACTTTTTTATGAAAATAGTTCTTATTTATGGATATATTTACTCCAATCTGGGTAAAATCACATCTACTGTTATCGTTTGAATATGCTACCGATATGACAAGGATCGGTCCACTATAATATATAGACCCCATACAAACGCACCTTCCATTTTTTTTTTTTTTTTTTTTTTCAAGAAAATGATTAAAGTTTCGTGTGGCGGATATTTGAGCTTCGGTTCTACCGAAGTTGACGTTTTTGTTTGTTTCTAATAGTTTTGGAATTGCACAAAGTTTGGCAATACCTCTATAATTTTTACATCAGATTTACTGCCTTTTTTGTGTAATGGGATGATAAATGATTTTTCCAAATTATTGGTACTCTAGACGTTTTTAAAGCCAATTCAAATAAATGCAACAAAAAATCACACAATGATTCAGCGCATAATTTAAGTATGCAGGAGGGGATTTTATCCGGACCAGGAGAGTAGTTAATATTGAGATACCTCAAGTGATTTAAAAGAGTACTTCTTCATATAGAAGGAATTGGTATTGAATACGAAAGTGGATTAAACAAGGCACTAGAATTCGGAGAAAAATTTGACGATGAGTAAGTTGACTGAAAGAAGTTTGCAAAAAGGTTAGATATTATAAAACATATTCGCGGGGTAAGAAGCAGACCTACGTTTGCTATTTACAAATCTGTAAAAAATTTTTGGATAGTTTTTATAATCCAATTTGTTAACTACTTGAAACTTTGAACGCGCTAATCAATGTTTGGCGTGATCTTGAATATTTCATGTTTTTTATAACGTTTAAAATATCGCGATTTAATGTTTTTTAAGTTGCAAAGGTGTAGTGGCGCTTGTAGCCTCTTATATATAGCTCTCTCTAAAATTAATTTTTTTTTATATAATTTCATTTGACACCCATTTGAAAAAGTAACGAATGTGGATTCTGTAAAAGGTGTTACAGCAGTTTTTTTTGGTCGGTAACACAGGAAAAAAATAAATACGTCAACAAAAAAAATACACTTCAAAAATTTAATCGGGTTGACATTAGGTAGGTAAGAAAATAGTAAATTTCGGCATTTTTGTTTTTTGGCTAGATTGAGACTACCGTGCAAAGGTAGTCTCAATCTTTTTAGTCCAAAAAAATGTTCAAAGCTTAATAAAGCTCGGCAATAAAAAAAAAAATAAAAAAATTTTAACAAAAATAAAAATGTTTAGTTTGGAGTGCGCGCAAATTTTTTTCAGTGCATTTTTTTTTTTTTTTTAATTTTACACAAAGTGTTTTTTTGTTCGCATTAGCAAATCAAAAGCAATAGCAATCAAAACAAATAACAAATTGAAAAAAAGAGATTAATTTTTTTTAAAGAGACTAACTTTATTAAAATAGAAAAAAAAGAGCCTGTCAGCTGTGCAAGTCCATTTTATGGGTAAAATCGAAAGATCCATAAAATTTCTCTTAGTCAGCTTAGAAGAGTAGCATTTTGTTTTTGGTGTATTTTTGTTGGTAGGTTTGGCACCTAATTTTGGGAACATAAAATACCTAATTTTGGAACATAAAATACCTAATTTTTGTAACATAAAATACCTGTTTTGGAACATAAAAATAAATATTTTGGAACTTAAAAATAACTATTTTGGAGCATAAAAATTAACTATTTTTGGAACAAAACATATGTTCAAACGTATGAAGGAAGAGAAGAAAAGAAGAAATAGGCGAGAATGCTGCTCAGGTGCTAGATCCTCTCCAGTCGCAGAGCAGCATCTTAAAATACAGTGCGTCGCGTGCTAAGCGCTGCATTTAAACGTACATATAAAGTGGTATTAAAATTTGAAAAAAAAAAAAATTCTTTTTTTTTTTTTAAAAAAAAAATCGAATGAAAAAAACTTAAATTTTGTTTGAAAAAGAAAAAAAACAAAAAAAAAGAGAAAAATTGTGGAAATGAAAAGTGAAAAAATATTGAGTAAGGTTAGGTTTATTTTTTATTAGAATTTGTTTTTAGTTATAATGTAATATTTTTTTTATAAATTCCTTTTTTATTATATTATATTTTAATTTATTTAACTTCAGTGTATGTGCATTTGCATTGTCAGAGTCATATGGTTATTTCAGTTAAATTTTGTTTTTTTTGTTTTTTTTTTGTGGTTAATAACCATATGATATTTTTTTAAGAGAAAAGTATTTTTTTTTTTGTGAGAGATTATTATATTACTGTTTCAGCAAATTCGCCGCGAGAATGGAAGCGCTTCAATTCAGCAGCGTCGAAAATTTAAACAAGTAAGTGATTAACCGTTATTTTTTTCTATAAAATCACTCAAAAAAAGTACTTATTATGAAAACAATTATATTTGTCTTATAATTTGTCTTTGCAAATGCAGAGAAAAAAATATTAAGAGAAAAAAAAAAACAGCAGTAAAAGAAAACAAGCAAAAACGTTAACTTCGGTGGAACCGAAGCTGAAATACCCGTTACACAACACTTTTAATAGTTTATATGTTCACCAGGTGCTTAGATTAAATTTCACGATGAATTTGGTCAAATTTGTATGGAGGCTTTATGTTATATTTGCCCGATCCTTACCGTATAGAAAGTGTTCACTTAGGTGGACATTGGAATTGATTTTACCAAATTTATTTGAATTCATTCAGAAATAGTAAATGTTTTGATATAAAAACTCGAAAATGGGCGGTAAGTTTGTATGGAGGCTATACATAAAAATGGGCGTGGCGCCTTAGATTTAACATTGGATGACATAAAAAGTGTTCTTACCCTATTTGGATTAAATATATTCATAAATAATACGTATTTTCATACAAAAATCAAAAAAGCGTTAAGTTTGTATGGGGGCTATATCTGAAAATGGGCGTGGCAACATTCTTTTGATATTGGATGCCATTAGAAGTGTTTTTACCCTATATTGTAGTAAAAGCATTTAAAATAATAACTTTTTTTCATACAAAAATTCGAAAAAAAGTGGTAAGTTTGTATGGGGGCTATATCTGAAAATGGGCGTGGCACTTTGGTTCTGGTATACAAAGTAACTAGGAGCACAAAAAGCTTAAGTTTCGAATTTCAGGTCAATATCTTTAAAACTTTCCGAGTAACAGCCATCGCAACAGACAGACAGACGGACAGACAGACGGACATGGCTAAATCGATTCGTCTCATCGAGCTGATCAATAATATATACTTTATGGGGTCTCCGATGTCTCCTTCAATGCGTTGCAAACTTTCGGACAAACTGAATATACCCGTTTACACTTTGTGTAACGGGTATAAAAATCATTATTAAATTCAAATTATAAAATTCACAATTTATTAAAATATGATGGAAATTGAATATCTAAACGCTCCTATACCATTAAATATAATCAAACAAAATAAATACATTAAATAAAAAAATAAGTAAATGAAGTAAATATATAAAAAAATTAATAGTAATAAAAATTATGATAGAAAAATTTAAACTTAATTTAGTGCAGTAAATATAATACAAAAAAAAAAATTAACAATATTTTCAGTAAATTTGATCTTTTTTTTTTTTTTTTTTTTTTTTTAAGGGAAAAAAAAATATATATATATATATATATATATACATATATATAAGATTTAATAAAAAAGGGGGAAAAAAAGAAAAGCCGCTATTAAAAATTTGGCACAAAAAAATAATAAATGAAAAATAAAGACTTTTATGTTATTACAAAAAAAAAAAAAAAAATTGTACCGCTACTGGCTTTTATTCTTTTTTTTTCTTTTTGTTCCTTTTTTATACCCGTTACACAAAGTGTAAAACGCCCATTTTCAGATATAGCTCCCATACAAACTTACCACTTTTTTCGACTTTTTGTATGAAAAAAGTTATTATTTTTAAATGCTTTTACTACAATATAGGGTAAAAACACTTCTAATGGCATCCAATATCAAAAGAATGTTGCCACGCCCATTTTCAGATATAGCCCCATACAAACTTAACGCTTTTTTGATTTTTTGTATGAAAATACGTATTATTTATGAATATATTTAATTCAAATAGGGTAAGAACACTTTTATGTCATCCAATGTTAAATCTAAGGCGCCACGCCTATTTTTATGTATAGCCTCCATACAAACTTACCGCCCATTTTCGAGTTTTTATATCAAAACATTTACTATTTCTGAATGAATTCAATTAAATTTGGTAAAATCAATTCCAATGTCCACCCTAAGTGAACACTTTCTATATGGTAAGGATCGGGCAAATATAACATAAAGCCTCCATACAAATTTGACCAAATTCATCGTGAAATTTAATCTAAGCACCTGGTGAACATATAAACTATTAAAAGTGTTGTGTAACGGGTATTTCAGCTTCGGTTCCACCGAAGTTAACGTTTTTTCTTGTTATACTTTGGATTTGTGTCAATATGCTTGGCTAATTTAAAATGATTAAATTCGAACTGACGGTCATGGTAGCCTGAGTGGAAGGAAAAAGGGACCACTAGGAGTAAGCTTTTCTTCTTCGGTTTGAAAATGGTCTTGGTTGGGTGGGCGTAAATGGCACCAAATAAAAAATCCAGTGTGCCTACAAAAATGTGTGTTTATGCAAATTTTCTTTATGTCTTTCACTCGAATCTTTCTTTTTTTTCTTTTTTTCTAATTGTTATTCCAATTATATTTTTTTTTTTTTTTTTCGTTATTCTGCTAAACTGGTACGCATTCTTTTAAAATAACTATTGGCTTAGCCTTGGGGTACCTTTAGTTGGTGGAGCATAGAACCCATCCTTAGCTGACGAGCCAGAGCCGGAATTAAGTGCGTACCGCTCAAGCCACTAAATCTTACATCAGCCCCCATCATGCCACGTTACATGCTACAAAGGATCCGCGTATACCAAGGTGGATGAAACATTTTTTGGAACTTTAGGAACACATTTATCAAAGTATTTAGTAATGATGCTATAAAATAAATCACTAGCATGGTCAATATAATTGCACGCATATAATTCAGACAAATCAGTATTAAAAATGAAATCTGACAACGTAGTAAGGTCAGTTTTTGCAAAACAAAAGCTATTTGATTGTACAGTACGAGTGTATCCTGCAGAGCTAGGTACCATCGCTGACAACTCTATCGTAGGATGGTATTTATCCCCTGGAACACAAATAGGTGATACTCTAGAAATACAACAATCAAGAGTCCTGTCAATAAAAATAAGATTCAATAGTCTATTAGACTATCTATTATCCATTAGTTTTTGATGCAATTCATTTTGTGTAACGACATATTGGCTAGATCGTCGAAGAAATCTACTTGACATGAAGGAATCATTGATATACTTTGATACATTAGGCAAGTTAAAATCTCCTGTTACAATAAGGTAATCATTATCACGTAATATTGTTGAAATGCTTTGTAAAGCGATGGCATGCTGTTGATTAACCTTAACTCTGACATTGGTGGTATATATGAGCAAGTTAAATATATTTTGCAACATTTAAAAGTTAAGACGACACACAAAAATTTAATGTTTGTGGGGATATTTCCCTTAAATTCTTCCAAAACATAAGTTGTTTTAATTGATATAAGCACACCTCCACCATTGCGTAGGCAACGATCTTTACGATAAGTTATAAACGAATCACACAGTATTTCTGAATTTAAAATTTGTGGTTTAAGCCAAGTTTCAGAAAAAATTAGAACATCAGCATTAATGGCTGAACTTTTAGATATAAAGCTACAAGTTTGCTCTTCAGGCCTCTTACATTTTGATAATTAATGACACATTTTGATAATTAATAGTAAGAGGTGAATTTAGTTTAAATTATTATTTAACGATGATGATGTTCCCTCAGTTTGACGAACCAATTTCTGCGTGACGATGTTGTTCTACTTTTTGGGCGGTATTCTTTAACCAAAGTTTGGTCAGGCCACATTTGATGTTAAAAAATTTTTCAGGTACGCTCAATTTAAACGAGGCTATGTTTCTCGTGTAATTAAAGCCTAATTTTTGAGCAGCAATATCTGTTTTTTTAAGGCTACTACTCGAAACTATATGGTCAAATATTTCTTCAGCTGTAGTGGATTCAGCGAAGCGAGAGACAAATACGAGGTGTGTTCAAAAAGTATCGCATATTTTGTGTTTTTTTTTTTTTAAATTATTTATATATTTATGAATATCTATTTTGTCCCCTTCAAAGTAATCCTTTCCGATAAAATACACCTATGCCAACGTTTTTTCCAATCCTCTAAACATGCCAAATGGTCCCTTTCCGGTATAGCCATCAGCGCCTTCTTCGATTTAGCTTTTGTCTCCTCAATCGACTCGAAACGCGTTCTCGGAGTGGTCTCTTTAGTTTTGGGAATTCCAGAAGTCACACGGTGCCAAATCAAGCGAATACGGTGGTTGCGGAACGATATTGGTTAGATTTTTGGCAAAAAAGTCACGAAAAATCAGTACAGTTTAAAAAAAAAATCAGCATTTTTGGTACCAACCGAGACTTGACACGTTTGAGGCCCTTTCGATACGCCAATTTCATCAGCAATGTCTTTCATAGTTAATCGATGGTGTGCAAGCACTAATTCTTTTACTCTTTGGATGTGAGCATCATGCGTTGAGGTCGATGGTTGATTAGGGAGCTCTTCGTCTTCAACACGTTCGCAACCTTCTTTCAACAATTTATACCAATAAAATGTTGTTGACTTTGGTAGAGCTCGGTCCCCATAAGTCAATTCCATTCAGAAAAAAAATTTGATACAGGTTCTTTGATCCATTTTTTTGAATAGGTAAAAATCGAAGACGATCCAAAACACGTGCAAGCAAAGCAGCTGTCAACAATTAAGTGAACATTCAAGATAGCCGAGCTTGTCGGCATAAGTGAGAGACATGAGTACCAACATAACGCCACAAAAAAATCGAAATTCTAATATACGTAACCCGCGAAAATTCAAAATTCGCGATAATGTTTGAACACACCTCGTATATGCTTTCGAGGAGCAATAACAGTGAGAGGTCTCTTAGTTTTGACTTGTGCATCAGAAGAAACAGCAGATATTGATGAAAAAGGATGTTGTATTTGAGCTGTCTCAGCAGTAGTATTATTATTATACGTTACGAGGCGAGGCGTGCACAACATCCGGCTCACTCCGTTTTGTGGCTCCACACAAAATAAGTTCGGTATTTTCAACCGTCAGTGACTCTTTTGGTGTTGGTACCGAGTCCAATAGGATTAACGGCGATGCAGGTGATGATAAGTTCACAGATAGCGAAGGCAGTCCAAGTTAGTGGTTTAGAGGCATTACTCGCCTTTTTTTCGGCGACTGGTGAAAGTTGTACTTAACGAAAAGTTTTTGTTTACTTTTAAATCAAAACAAAAGCCGCAAACAGCTGATACAAATGTAACGAGTTGTGTACAAAGACTTCTGTACATATGAATACAACCGTTAGAAAGAGAAAGTCCGCAGTTGAAGCAGCAAGCACGAAGAAACGAAAAACGAAACTTCGAAAAACAAAAGCAAATTAAAAAACTTTGAAAAGTTAAACGAATTTTGTTTAATTTCACGAAATTGTAGAAGAACAATGTATAAAACAGTGGTGAACTTTTAATTTTACTTAAATGCAGCTGAATTTATAACTTAGACCAATATAGCAGTGTTTTAGGAGAATAAAATTTTTTAATGCGGAGCTCGAATTTAAAACGAATGTCATCATTCGCTGATCCATACAAATGTTTAAAAATTTTACTCCATTTTTAAAAATTTCAAAAAGATATTTCAAATCCTAATAACATATCAATACCGTTAGGTATATTGAAATAAGGGTCAGCCAAACGAATGTTTTTTCGGAATACATCCAAAATCTAATTTTTTATTAGGTAGTTAAGGCACTATTTTTGGAGCTACTAGAACTTCGATAATTTAACATTTAGTCGTTTATTTATTTGGGATTTTTTTTTGTGAAATACCCCTACTATATTACACGAATTTATGTTTCATTTCTCTGGTAATTATATTTACTTGAGACCCACTATCAAGCTCTACAAGTTTTCCAATTTCCTTTGTATTCAACTATCTCTACCATCGCAGTAGCAAGCAAATTATATTTTTCTTCATTCTTTGATACTGCAGCTTAAGTGTTTGCTGTTACCAATTTCAGTTTTTCAGTATCTTTATGAAGTAATTTGTGCTTTGGTCCTTGGCAAATAGAACAGGACCAGAGGAAATTTTTGTATTAATGTCCCATTTTAAGACAACGTCCACATGTTTTAATATTTTTAATTTCCTCCCACCTATCTTAAACTGATAAGTTCTTACATTTATAACATTGATGCGGAAAACATTGATGCGGAAATACACTACAACCCATTATACATTTTATCTCTTTTTCTGTCCCATTAAATTTTCTGTTTCTCTCTTCAATGTATTTTTCTTTATGGTCTTGATTATCATCTTTAATTTGGCCTTCTTCAAGAGTACAAAATTCATGTTCTAAAAATTCAATTAGTGACTGAACCACTTGAATTTCCCTTGAATCTTTCAGGGATATCTCATATCTAGTTCTTAAATTATTATTCATTTTTCTAAATAGGATAAAATTAATTAAACTTTGTAGGAATTGATCAACTTATATCTACAGCTTTAAAAGCTTGAACATTCTCCATTATTAAGTCTAACATTGTTTTGATATCTTCTTTCGACTCGTTTACAAATGGAAAGCGACTTCCGTTGACTGAAGAAGACTCATTTTTTGAGTGTCTGAAATTTGCGTGGAGCCATATTCCATTCTGTATATGTACCCGAAAATAAAGGCAAATCAATTTGAGGTAACGCAAATGGTAGGTTTTCCTTGTTTTGTCTGTCCTGGTTTTTAATAATTTTGCATATTCTCTTAACTTGCAAAAATATATTATTCAATTAATTCTTGATTTTCTACTCTATTTGTCATACACTCCATATAGAATTCTATGGCTCTTTTACTGTTCTGACTGCACTTAGCGGTTCAAGTCCTTTGGCGGATAACCTAATATAATCTCTATATTCGTCTAATGCGAATTCGCATTTCCATTTTAAACTTAATGGTTCTGCTGGCTTTATATTGCTTTCCTGACTTAGCTTATGAGTTCCCACTATTGCACACTTGACGGAAAGCCCGATTTTTTTGGAATAAGGTCTAATCCTAAAGGTAGAGAGTTAAAACTTCCTACTGTTCTTAGTAATAGTGTGGATAGTAACTGTTTAAAATTTGAAACAGATCGGACCACGCTCACTCATGCTGCCCCTATAGGACAAAGTTGTGAAATAGTCATTTTTATACCTGTTACTTATAGTGTAAACAGGTATATTCAGTTTGTCGGAAAGTTTGTAACGCATTAAAGGAGGCATCGTAGAAGCTATAAAGTATATATATTATTGATCCGCTCGATGAGACGAATCGATTTAGCCATGTCCGTCTGTCTGTCCGTCTGTTGCAGCGCGATTTATTCGCTCAGTTCTAAAGGCATTAAGCTGAAATTTGAAACTAAAGCTTTTCTAGATTCTGAGCACTATTGACGTATCCTTGTCGTTGGACTTCTTAGCTGAAACTGCTGCCGCGGGTAGCAGAAGAGGTGTGGGATTATGCATTGCCAAATCGGTGGCCAATTTTCTCTTTAATCTTGAGCATGCTTCCGAATACCCTAGATGGGGACATCCCATTTTACTTTGAAAATATGCGGCATGTATTGCAGGACCCAGTTCAAATGAAGTTTCCAACGAAAGCCATTGTGAGTGCTTCTTTTTGAAATTGGAAACATTTCGGCCACATTTTGGCAAATATTTTGGCATGTAATTGTGAAAACTTTTGGCTTTTTGATTAATTTTGTCTCTATTTAGGTCAATTTGCGCCATTATTATTATTATTCTCTAAAACTGTATATTTTCATTCAAACGAGACATATTTACTTTTGGCACATATTGGCAGGGAGCTAGTTCTACTCCACAATTCACGAACACTGGGTTATATATATATGCTCTTCATTATCCATTTCAAATATAATTAAAAGATAATCACTGTAAAAAAATGATACAGCTTTAAACTTTTAAAAGTTTTTGCACGTTGCAAACGTAAACATAGAGTTGATTTATTATGTTTGACTTTGACGCCCTGGTACAATAGTAGGGTCGCAACTCTACTTGTTTAATTTAACGATTAAGTGTGTTTTGAATATCTATTTTCAATACATAAAATCAAAATCACAAAAGCTTTTTATGACTTATTGAACTTTTTGCCAAAAAATCGGGCTTTCCGTCCAGTATGTATTGGGATAAAAGTAAATAATGTTGAAACATTTTTTATTGCATTATTTTACCCTTTCCTCATATTTTGTTTTGAATCATGGAGATTTTAAAAGAGTCGCTGACGCTGATTCTGATGAACAATGATTTTCTTTAAACTCCTCCAATTTCTCAACTTCGCCTTTTAATTGATCCATTTCGGCTAGAGTCAATTCACTCTGGATTCTTGCTTGAGCCAACCCTAATAGCTCCTCAATCTTTCTCTCTTAGTTTCAAGATCTCTGTTGTCATTTTTAAATGTTCCTTGTAGGATAGATTACTATATATTTTTTTTATTTTTTTTTTTTGTATATTTTTTTTTTACATTTTTTATATATTTTTTAAATTATTATATGATGTATTTGGGTGTGGATTCTTAGGTCGCAACTGCCCAATGTTGCCTTGTGGATGTCGAGATGTGTAAATCTGTACTACTTATGATCATGTTTCTGCCCGCAGCAAAGTCGATTAGCCTGTAACGAAGTATCAATAGCTCCGGGATTCGTTTGACGCGTGTCCAAGGATTCGTTACAGAAATTTATAAAAAACTTCCAAATTTAAAAAGAAACTCAATGATGAATTTTTTATTATTTTAAAAATATTATTTATTTAATACTTAATTATTAGGT